>CAKAKR010060673.1:0-206426 GCA_916700685.1 Adelosebastes latens
TTCATATGGAATAGAATAGAATGCTTTCATATGGAATGGAATAGAATGCTGTCATATAGAGTGGAATAGAACGCGTTCATATAGAATGGAATAGAATGCTGTCATATAGAATGGAATAGAATGCTTTCATATAGAGCGGAATAGAATGCTGTCATATAGAATGGAATAGAATTATGTCATATAGAGCGGAATAGAATGCTTTCATATAGAATGGAATAGAATGCTGTCATATAGAGCGGAGGAGGATGCTTTCATATAGAATGGAATTGAATGCTTTCATAAAGAGCGGATTAGAATGCTTTCAGATGGAATGGAATAGAATGCTGTCATACAGAGCGGAATAGAATGCTGTCATATAGAATGGAATAGAATGCTGTCATAAAGAGTGGAATAGAATGCTTTTATATAGAGCGGAATAAAATGCTTTTGTATAGAATGGAATAGAAGGCTGTCATAAAGAGTGGATAGAATGCTTTCATATAGAGCGGAATAGAATGCTCTCATATAGAGCGGAATAGAATGCTTTCATATGGAATGGAATAGAATGCTGTCATATAGAGCAGAAGAGAATGCTGTCATATGGAGCGGAAGAGAATGCTTTCATATAGAATGGAATAGAATGTTTTCATATCGAATGGAATAGAATGCTGTCATATATAATGGAATAGAATGCTTTAATATAGAGCGGAATAGAATGCTGTCATATAGAGTGGAATAGAATGCTTTCATATAGAATGGAATAGAATGCTGTCATATAGAGCGGAATAGAATGCTTTCATATAGAAAGGAATAGCATGTTTTCATATAGAGTGGAATAGAATGCTGTCATATAGAGCGGAATAGAATGCTGTTATATAGAATGAAATAGAATGCTTTCATATCGAGCGGAATAGAATGCTGTCATATAGAATGGAATAGAATTATGTCATATAGACCGGAATAGAATGCTTTCATATAGAATGGAATGGAATGCTGTCATATAGAGCGGAGGAGAATGCCTTCATATAAAATGGAATAGAATGCTTTCATAAAGAGCAGATTAGAATGCTTTCAGATGGAATGGAATTGAATGCGGTCATATAGAGTGGAATAGAATGCTTTCATATAGAATGGAATAGAATGCTGTCATATAGAGCGGAATAGAATGCTGTCATATAGATTGGAATAGAATGCTGTCATATAGAGTGGAATAGAATGCTTTCATATATAATGGAATAGAATGTTTTAATATAGAGCGGAATATAATGCTGTCATATAGAGTGGAATAGAATGCTGTCATATAGAGCGGAATAGAATGCTTTTATATAGAGCGGAATAGAATGCTTTCATATAGAATGGAATAGAAGGCTGTCATAAAAAGTGGATAGAATGCTTTCATATAGAGCGGAATAGAATGCTGTCATATAGAGCGGAATAGAATGCTTTCATATGGAATGGAATAGAATTCTGTCATATAGAGTGGAATACAATGCTGTCATTTAGAGCGGAATAGAATGCTGTCATATAGAATGGCATAAAATTCTTTAATATAAAGCAGAATAGAATGCTGTCATATAGAGCGGAATAGAATGCTTTCATATGGAATAGAATGCTTTCATATGGAATGGAATAGAATGCTGTCATATAGAGCGGAATAGAATGCTTTCATATAGAATGGAATAGAATGCTTTCATATAGAATGGAATAGAATGCTGTCATATAGAGTGGAATAGAACGCTTTCATATAGAATGGAATAGAATGCTGTCATATAGAATGGAATAGAATGCTTTCATATAGAGCGGAATAGAATGCTGTCATATAGAATGGAATAGAATTATGTCATATAGAGCGGAATAGAATGCTTTCATATAGAATGGAATAGAATGGTGTCATATAGAGCGGAGGAGAATGCTTTCATATAGAATGGAATTGAATGCTTTCATAAAGAGTGGATTAGAATGATGTCATATAGAATGGAATAGAATGCTGTCATACAGAGCGGAATAGAATGCTTTAATATAGAATGGAATAGAAGGCTGTCATAAAGAGTGGATATAATGCTTTCATACAGAGCAGAATAGAATGCTGTCATAAAGAGCGGAATAGAATGCTTTCATATGGAATGGAATAGAATGCTGTCATATAGAGCGGAATAGAATGCTTTCATATAGAATGGAATAGAATGCTGTCATATAGAGCGGAATAGAATGCTTTCATATGGAATGGAATAGAATGCTTTCATATAGAGTGGAATAGAATGCTTTCATATAGAATGGAATAGAATGCTGTCATATAGAATGGAATAGAATGCTTTCATATAAAGCGGAATAGAATGCTGTCATATAGAATGGAATAGAATTATGTCATATGGAATGGAATAGAATGCTTTCATATAGAGCGGAAGAGAATGCTGTCATATAAAGCGGAAGAGAATGCTTTCATATGGAATAGAATAGAATGTTTTCATATAGAATGGAATAGAATGCTGTCATATAGAATGGAATAGAATGCTTTAATATGAAATGGAATAGAATGCTTTCATATGGAATGGAATAGAATGCTGTCATATAGAGTGGAATAGAACGCTTTCATATAGAGTGGAATAGAATGCTGTCATATAGAATGGAATAGAATGCTTTCATATAAAGCGGAATAGAATGCTGTCATATATAATGGAATAGAATTATGTCATATAGAGCGGAGGAGAATGCTTCCATATAGAATGGAATAGAATGCTGTCATATAGAGTGGAATAGAATGCGTTCATATAGAGTGGAATAGAATGTTGTCATGTAGAGTGGAATAGAATGCTGTCATATAGAGTGGAATAGAATGCTTTCATATAGAGTGGAATAGAATGCTGTAATTTAGAGTGGAATAGAATGCTTTCATATGGAATGGAATAGAATGCTTTCATATAGAGCGGAATAGAATGCTGACTTGGTCTCGGTTTAGGGGGTCTTGACTACGACGCTGACACAGGGTTCTTGGTAATCCTTCGATGACTGCAGCTTGTGCTTGTTACACAGGGCAGGCACAATGGATTTACTGATGTGTTAAATGGTGGGGCTCAAGCCCTGTAATAGATGCATTTGAGGGACACCATTGCAAAAGGGTTTCATGTGTTTGTTTGTTACCTAAATTAAGTTCAATGACATTGGCACACAGCTTTTGTCTGTTGCACCACACCCATTGTACTACTGTACAATCGCAACACTCCCAAACAATAGACCTAACTGACATTGAGGACTCTTTCAGCTCTGATTTTTCATTTGTGTTGATGTTTATGAGTGCAGAGTTCCTCAATACATCCACTGACAAAAATGAATTCCAACAGACGATGTCGCATTGAATGTTGAACGAGAGATCAGCAGGCTCTTTCGTATATTTTCGCACATCAGCCAAAGAGGGCAAAACCGCACGTGCCTGCTGTTGACAGCTTTTCTATAGACATACCTTTCTACGACTACACTTTTGTCAATCTTTAGTTTCCTTTGGTTACAACCTTGACAGAGAAAGAAGGGGACATCCAGCGACTAGTTCATCAATGTTCTTGTGGTTTACGCACATGGGATGTCCATAAGCAGGCTGGCAGTCACATTGCTTCCTTGTGGGAGACAAGTTTTACAAATTGCAATGCAGTATCTGTGAATTATGAATATTGGAATACCCGGGTTCCAGTTTGGGCTTGGTTAAGCATGACTGCTAAAATTCCAAATCCATGTCATTACAAAGCCTGCATGAAATTATTCCTCAAGAAGCAGTCAAGAGTACAGTGTAAATAGAGGAGAGGGGGTTAAGGAGAGGGAGAGAGAGAGAGAGAGAGAGAGAGAGAGAGAGAGAGAGAGAGGCTGACACACAATTTTCAAGGGCATTCCTGAACAATTAACTTGCGGTTTTTGCTATCTACCCCATTAGTCTTGGGGGTTTGGAAACAGCCATTGATTTTGGATGTCAGCCACTCTCATTTTATGGAAATTGCACTAAATGGCAGGGAAACAAAAACAAATTGAATTTTCTGTGCTGTTACTTGTAATGTGAAATTAGATATGTGGCCATGTGTGACTGAACAAGCCAGCCACAGAGACAGAAAGAGCAATGGTGCAGTATGGGTAGGCAACGCGCCATATACATTTTGTTAAGTGCTATTGCTAAAGGAAAGATGTATGTGCAAGGTATACTAACAGGTAAGTGCAGGGACACTATTTTTTTTACTTATTTATTGGTATTTTAGCATTGTGGATTTTGATAACACTACCGAGATGTGTTTGAAACTGACATATTATTTGTTCTGACATTTTATTTTGTATCTTTGGGATTTGATCATTTTTAAACTGAACAATTCCAAGCATTCAGTAACTTCTGCAAGAAAAAGCCACTGAGACATAATTTACAGCAAGCCCTTGTGGGACACTGCTACTCCCGTTGAAAGCTATACTGTTGAAGAACCTTCAACGCTTCTGCACCTATGCAAGGTTAAACAGTCTTGATGCCTTTAACCCCTTAATACACTGATGGCCCGCGTCAGGCACAGCCGCTATTCTGTCTTTCAGAGGTTGTTGCGTGCTGAATTTTGAAGTAAGAGTGAAGGAACTGTATCATATGAAACTAGAAAGCCAAAGGAATCCATTGGTACCAACCATGTCATGCTAGCTTGTTGGGAAGATAAACTGCTAAATAACACTACGAAGTTATGCAAAATTTTTGTGAGGAAAAACTGGTATGGCGATTGAATATTTCTGCATACTGGGGTCTCTAAACAGTCTTGGAATTACATACATTGGGTATCACTGTAAAGCTGAGACTCTTGTGGATCCAATGAGCTCAACTGTATTCATGTTTAATGATGTTAGTCTCCATAGTAGCAATTTTATTGTACTGAGACCATTTTTTTTAAACTTTACCTCACTGTATAAAATTACCTATGGTGACGTCTAGGATAATCACAGCCTCATGTAACTTTACAGCCAAAAACTAGAGACCTAGGGCATTCAGAGAATGGATGGCTTTCCCAGTTAGATTGACAATAAGGGGGTTTCTGAGCTGTTTCCAGAACAGCCATCCAATCGCCAAAAAATGCAATTCTTGCAGAAATCTCCAAATGTCAACAGTTTTTGAAACCTAATCACAGCATGGCTTTTTATATGGTGTTCCTCAAGGTCTTGGTGTCTTAATGTGGTATTTTGGAGGGATTATTGATAAATTATACCAATTCTTGAGTGGTAAAAAAAAGTTTAAATATAGCACCAAATCTGTGTAACAAATGGTATCAACCCCAAATATTGCTGCAACAACTTATGAGACATAAGAGAGCATGGAAATTGCCCTTATATACCTATATCATGATGTTCTATGCACTTATACACATTCACAATTTATTTTAATTAATTCATTAACTCATGTTTATTTCTGATTTATGACTAGAACAACTTGACACTCAGTGCTGAGCTACATCTCAAATTAATCTTCAGGTTCCCAACTTTTTCATTTGCCGTAGTGTTTCTCTCCCAAATAACTTTGGCTACTACCTGCTGATCATCGGACTGCTTGTCTTGATCGTCCCGTTTGACTTATTTTTAGGAAGTTTGCCACATTCCCACAGCTCATCTCCACAAGCAGTAGCTATAACCGATAGGAATGATAGGTATCGGTATGAAACTGGAAATCAACACTGTCTCATTTCAAATCAAATGTGCTGAGTAGCCAACAGAATTGCAGTCAGTATGACATATTTCTTTTCTATTCCACACTAGTGCTTATTTGCTATTAAGGATGAACGCGATAGTTCTCCCACAACGTCACAGCAATTAAGAGCTTTACCCATGTGAGAGTGCAATCATATTTGTGAGCATGTGTGTTTGGGCATGGAAGTGATATTTACATGGACCTGTCTTGCCAGACATGAGCAAGCCGTGCCCAGGGGCCTCCAGTCCCTCCTCAGACATTCAGCAATCTGACTGAGGCTGCGAGCTGCTCTGCCACTCACTGGCCCAATTCTGTCTCTCCATCTTCCTTTTCTTCTCCCGCCTGCCAGAATCTGCAATGCGCGGATGAATATGCATCACTCCAAACATCACAAGACGTCAGACACACACACACGTACATACATACACAGAGCTGTACAGACATAAAATATGAGAACAAATTACAAAAACCTTCATTTTAATTGTAGAGAAATCAGGTTGTTAGAAAGAAGCCATAGAAAAAATTGGATTGGGTAATGGATTGGAACAAGGGGATGTTTAAAAAGACTAAATAAAGCACTCAATAAATTCAATAAAACAAAGTATAAATGCTGATGGCAATTTAAACATGTCAGGTATATAATAAAGTCCCTCTGTATTTGTTTTATTTCTGTTACTTCCCAGTGACATTTTTGAGAAATAAGTGTGAATACATGTGTGAAAAGCAAATGTCAGGGATTTTATTAAAAAAAAATAAAAAATACTGGTTGTGTTTATTTAGTTCATATTGTACAACGATGTGACCATGTGCTACGACATGACTAAAGTTCCACATTTAGGTTGTGTTAAAACTGGAGCCAACTCTATAGTTTTAAATAAATTGTAGTTTACACAAGTGTAAATATAATACTCATGTAGATCCCTAGGGGCACCGAAAACCTCATGTCTGTATGTTTTTAATTGGTTTGATTCATTGCAGATTTGATTTGGAATCCGCACCACTATAGTACAGTATGAGGCTAAGTATGTTTTTGGTCCTCAGAGGCTCAACAATTTTTTTTGCCCTGGGCCTCCTAACTGGTTAATCCAACAATCGTAAACTCTAAGATTAAAACACTGAAGAAAAAGACAACTGCAGATGAAATGTTGCCTTTATTATCATTTAAAAACTGCCATTTGGGGCCTTATGGTTAACCTACCTATTTGATTATAAAATGCCATGGAAGCTGTCAAAATACTATAGGCCAAAATATTGGACGGACAGATGGACCAGCATCACCATCCATATGTCCCAATGTTAATGAGATAAAAAACCAAGGGGCTTCAGCAACAGCGCACACACTGAAACGGTGAAGCCATGCAGACACACACACAGACAAGTGAGGAGAGAAAATCTGAATGCCGGCGATCAATCTTGCCCTTTATAGAGGAAAACGCTTTGAGGAAAGTGTGTCAGCTTCAGTAACAGGGGTAGTGGGGTGTCCATACATCAG
This sequence comes from Adelosebastes latens, assembly GCA_916700685.1. Lineage (NCBI taxonomy): Eukaryota > Metazoa > Chordata > Actinopteri > Perciformes > Sebastidae > Adelosebastes > Adelosebastes latens. Next base: position 7,158 of record CAKAKR010060673.1, read on the forward strand.
AGGCAGCTGTCAGCCGCTGTGTCAGTCAGTCGCCGTGTTAAGAATGATCCATCCATATGCAGCCTTTCTTTGCCGGTGGTTGACACGTCAGTCCGGCTCGGTGAGGCTTTTGTCGATGCTGCCATTCTAATGAAAGCCTGAAATAACACCTGACCAAACAACAAAGACGGACTGTTAACGTATTAAAAAGACCAGATCCATAATCAACATGAGGTGGTGGAGAGGAAGTGGTGAAATACGATAACCTTTAAGACTGATGCTTGTGGTATTGATATGGCTCCTGTTGGCTTTAAAATATATATTGGATGTAATTATTGTATCAATTCAATTTTTAATTCATTTTTTAACGTGATGCTCAGGAAATTAGCCTGAAAGCTTCACAGCTGTGTCACCAGCCCGGTCTCACCAATTGGCGTATGAATGACACAAGGATTTCAAGTAAATTCACGTGCAATAACAAGGCCTTGTCTTGGGGATTTCACGCCATGTAGTCCGTATTGAATGCAATGCAAATGCAAATCCGTGTGAATATGCTACGCTCAGAGCTAGTGACGCAGAATAAAAAGTGAAAAAGATGGTGGGAGGGGAGGTGGATGGGTCCAACCAGGAGACTGGTGTTTGTGTCCCAAAGTGTTGTTGAGTTATTTTGAAGTTACATTAGTGACGTGTTTTCCGTATTTATGTTAAGTTGTTTATGCACTTATTTTAAGCCTAACCGTGATGTTTTTTCCTAAACCTAAGTGGTTTTGTGGCCTAAACCTAACTGAAGCCGTTACCGTAGTTCCGATGCCTAAACATAACTGCGACCATTTCACGGTAACGACATGACGTGAAATGACACACGAAAAGCTAAAATGCATTATCATGACACACATGCTATTTATACGCCTTCCCATGAGATCAGGTTGGTGTTACTGATAATTGTCCAGCAAAAAGTCTTGCTGGGCCCAAGAATATCATCACCTGCTGTTAGCACTGTGGTGCTGCCTAGTCCAGTTGTAGCAGTCCTTAATTCGTTGGTACTTGCTGTCATTTCCATTTTCCCAATTCACTTCAGCCAGCCATTCATTTCAGAATGTCACATTTCCCCTGAGTTGATTGGAGGCTTATTCAGATCACCTTTTGTGCAGGGTGTTAGGTACTGACTCCTAATTAAGAATTGAGAGCAGCTTGGTGTATCTCCCCTGTTGGCCAATCAGGGTGTGACAACGCCCTTTCTTTAGATCTTAAGAGAGGTGGGGAATAGCACATCCTGGGTATTCTGATCCTGTCTTGACATATGCAGACCTTATTTTAGCAGGTTCAGACAGAAACTCTGGTCATAAGGTCCTTTTTGAGACTTCTTTGCTATCTCAACTGTTCTGATTGAGGATGATTTTGACCGTTGTTTAGGTCCATTTTGTTCCCTAAAAACTCCCACCTCCATACCTGCCTTTACTGCAGGGATACCTTATCCACCCCTACATCCCTGCCCTTGACCTCCTCACTCATGGCCAGCTATGGCAAGCCGTTTTAAATTTGAATAACTAAGCTTGACTATCCGGAATTAAATTTGAGATATCCACATTTGCATTTTGGGAAAAAAAACGAAAATTAACACATAACATCGGTCTCTATGTGCAGCCGGCTGTGAGACGAGTGGTCAGGGACCGCTGTGGATCAGATAGTTAGAAAATGCCATGAAATAGAAAGAACTCATCATCAAGGAATTTGAGGTGAATGAGAGCTTTGTTCACTAGAGAGTTGTGTTAGAATTTTGCAATGTATTGTATATTTATTCACTCCAGACACACTTTGTTAATTCACACAGCTGCAGTGCAGCGCCATAGTATGTTTGAATAGCTACACCTCTCATCCCATCCCGCCCCCTTCTGACGAAATAACAGATATCTGCAACGTCACTCCGCCTTGTCAAAATTGTATTTTAGATATCTAAAAAGGACAATGTAGATATCTTCAATTTTTGGGGAATTAAGGATATTTTATACTGGAATTCTGACTAATCAGAATTAAATTGTAGATATCTGAAAATGGAGATACGACTAGTCATAACACAGTTGCTGATATCTGCAATGTGAATTACGGATATCTGCAACTGAATTGTGGATATCCATAATGACAAACCCTTTACACATGAATGGCAAAAGTAGTTTGAATCATATTAGTCAAAATGTAATTACGGATATCTAAAATTAGAGTTTTGCCTAGTGAGAATAGAATTAGCGATATCTTGAATTAGAGTTTTGACTAGGCAAAATGACATTGCAGATATCTCTAATGTATATCCTGTCTAGCAATTAATAGTTAAAATGGCTTGCCATAAGCCAGCAACACAATTTTCCTTCATCTCCCACTTTGTCGAAAGCAGTCCAGTTAACACAACTGATTGCAACATACAGGTGCATATAGATTTTAAATGGGCTCTAATGGTGGCCACATGACTGTTCCCAGGAGGAACTGGTCTCCAGTGTGCCTGTAGCTTTCTCTGTTCTTGCTCTGATGGGTAACAGTAATGAGAGGTGCACTCAACTCAAGCTCCAAATGTGACCAACCTGTTATCTGTTCCAAGTCAATGTCAGACCGCTCTGGGGACTTCCATTAATACTACAAAGCTCTGCTCAATATCAGATCCCATTCCAAGAAGTCATTTTTAGTTAATCACCTTATTACTCCATGCAATCTGGATTCCATGCTTTTAACTGAAACGTGGTTAGATAGCAGCGGCGGAGCAACAGTTCTCTTTGAGTCAGCCCTTCAAATTTCAATAGTATAAATGCTTCTCATGCTGACAGGAAAGGTGGACACGGGGCTGCTTTATTCTAAAACTCATTCCAATAAGAGCGTCTATCACTTTTCCTTTGTCTACTTTGCTCTAAGGCAGTGCTTTAAGGCGGGGCACACATTTTTCCGACCTATAAAATACTTTGCAAACTTTGCTGGGCTGCTGCCTGTTATCCCCACTGATTTGACTTTTTTTATGAGTTTAACAGTACTTAACATATCAAACCAGATATACTATAACATACCTTCCAATTAGGGCTGCACAATTAATCGAATATTGATCGCGATCAGGATTTTGGCTTCCCACAATAAAATGAACGTGATCGACTGCGATATTGCGTTTAAAGTGCTCCGCTCATAGAAAACTGTGCTGCATAAATCAAGCGCTTCCTAAACTAACAGCTAGAGATGAACCGTCAATCAGCAGCCGATCGAAGCAGACTATTTATTTCAGCAGTCTCATAGATCCAATTATTTACCGGTCACACGTGTGCGGCCGCCACATGAAGGTTTAACAGCGGCACAGTCAGTAACGTCACACACACACAACATGTCGTCGGTGTGGACGTCCTTTAGCGTGAGTGAAAAAGACATAAAGCTGCAATTTCTCACAACTGTAAGTCCAAAATAAGTCATGGAGGTACAACCTTGGAACAACTCACTTAATCAGACTCTTATTATATTGTAATTCTGGCTCGTCGGCCGACAGCATGGAGGTTCCATTGAGTTACATTATGGTGCGTCCAAGCTCTACTGTAAAAAATAGTATAGGCAATGTTAAATTATAACGTATTATGATGTGTTCCAATGTAGTAATCTTGTAAAATGTAGTTTTTGTTGAGAAACTTGGATAAATCCAGTTGTTTGAAAGAGATGTTTTCACAGCAATAAAAAATAGGTATTAGAGAGATAATTATGCCATTTTTATCTAACTCTAAGCAGCTTATAAGACATCATTAGAACTACTAATGCCAAATTTTATTTTTAATCCGAGGAAATATTAAAATAAAAATACAATCATTTGGGCGCCGCTGTAGCTCACCTGGTAGAGCAGGCGTCCCATGTACCGAGGCTGAGTCCTTACCGCAGCGGCCCGATGCTCAAATCCAACCCGCAGCCCATGTGCTGCATGGTATCCCCTTTCTCTCTCCCCTTTTCAATATTGTCTCTGTCACTATCCAATAAAGGCATAAAAAGCTCTAAAACAAATAATCTTTAAAAAAAAAAAATACAATCATGTATTTCCTAATTATTTAAATTGTGTGTTTAAATGCTATTTATATACAACTATATATGACAATAACAATGTAAAAAGGTTGATATTTACAGTTTTTGACGGTTGGAATGTAGCACAACATGGAAGTGAGAGCGCAACTTTTTTAAAGATGAAATTGCAATAAAAGATATTTTGTCCGTAAAATCAATGAATAATCGTGATTTCAATATTGATCAAAATAATCGGCCATAATTTTAATTTTGGCCATAACCATGCAGCCCCACTACCAATTGTTTCATGCCTAATTTAAAACGGTATCTACACTACAGGAACATGTGATAATGATGAGGCTGTCAAAGTGTCATACCCCCTCTCTTCTTCTGTAAAAAACAAGAATGGTGAATCACCAAATGTGAATCATTTAAACTCAGGACAAATGAGTCTATTACTATATATTCATTAAAATGTACATTGCAGATCTTTGGAGTAATGTTGCTGACAGAGGAAACAGATGATGTTGATGAAAAAAAACAAAAACAAATGACAAATGTTATTTAAATTATCCAGAGGTTACAGGAACTCAGTATGTCTACAAAAAATTTAATATTTATCCAACCAATATCTTTTTACAGTAAGAATGAAAGTTTGAAATTGCTGTTATATGTTCTTCAGCAGTAAAAATAATTAGTGGTATGGCTGCTATAAATAGCATAACAACTATGCGTAATGACAGCTGCTTTAGCGCCATTGGAGAAGCTCGCCAATGCGTCGCAATCAGTTAAATTGCACTTCTTCTTTTCCTTTCTTCTCATTGACAGGTCTAATGAGTGGTGGAGCGGCCACAAGCATGTGTTTCAGGGTGTTTCCACATCCATGTGTCTAACTGTGGGAGCGGAAATGAGGCTCGTGCACATGCCGCCGTTCCACAATAGTTGAGATAGATTGTTGTTCTTTAAGAGTCTAATTTGTATTGAAGATGAACAGAAACAACAAAATATACTGTTTTATGTTTGTTTTAATAATTATTTACCCTAAATTGCTGTTCACTTCCTTGTTCCATGTTTTATGTGTGCTAGCCATTGTTTTGATAGACACTTAATCTTTTACTCACCCGACAATTAGTATCCTATCTTTGCATCCTTTGCCTACTTTTAGATTGATGGGACTGATTCAAATATACTGCAGTTGAAACCACAATCTCGACGTGTACGACCAGATTGTTTCACGAGTCGCCAGTTTACAAGCTTATTTTAAACCAGTGAAAGCGAAATCGTCATCAGATGATAGCCGGTGGGTTCCCAGATTGCATTTCGGCCAATGCATTCCGCCTTTATTGCTCTCCACACATCTACTTGCATTCAACCAAAGACTGCTCAAACGTGATTGGTCAACACTATTCGGACTACAAATGGAAAACCAGAACGCTTCCGATCCCAAAATCTTGTCCCGTTGCCTACAAATTCACAAATTCATTAGTGAAACCATTGGTTCCTCTGAAGTCATCTGAAGTACATCATCTTTCCTAATCTGTCACTGTCTGGACAGCTAAGCTGCTGCAGAGGTTTAACCTTCTAGTTGTGACATAACTAAGGGGACCGGGTCCTCAAAGAACACCGATGAACTTTTTGTTTTACAGTATTTTCGTATATGGAATCTCATCCTGATGTTTATCACCTTCCCCCTTTGTAAGTAGTTAAAACAGTGAATATATCAAGCGTCAACAACATTTGTTTGTTGTGTCCCGGGAGATCTCAATCCCCTTGCAGCCTTCTAGCCCTGACCTTGTGGTTAAACACCCTGCGGTTGCAGCAGTAGTGCAGTACCATGGGAAGGCAGCAGATGAGGCGTATGAAAGGAAGAAGCTCATATATATACTAAGCAGCCAAGGTGGAACAGCAAAGTTGGAAGGCCGCAGTCACCTTGGGGATGCTGGGAGTTGGAGTTATAGCCATTAGTTCAGTCAGGAAGAAAGAGTTCGGTCAGGGTTTACATGTAGTCATAAATGCAGCGTCCAGGGAACCTGTAGATAATACCCACGAGACCCCAGTATGGGACTAAAAGTATATGCATTTCAACTGATGAATAAAATATACGTTTATACACAGTATGACACAGGCAATGGTAGCAGAAGTGGGTAGTACTCTAGGATGTGAAAATAGCCCTACTTTAAAGTAAGGGATGACACAATAAGTGATGCAACATATAGAGGTTTGTTTTAATATTTCAAATAGCTGGTGTTGATCCTGTGGATAAAAGTCAATGTATAGAAGAGGGTAAGACCTCTATAAAATGCAGACCTTCCAGAGATCCTCCTTTGGGGAGTTGAGACTAGAGCAGGCTGGTTTAAAGAGAAATCCTGGACCTTCCTTTCAAAAAACCCACAGAAGTCGGGAGTGATAAAAGTCGGCTGTAACAAGGCCCATGTGTTGTGTTAACTGCAACAGAAGAGAAATACATGTCTTATTTGTGTCTGACAGCGCTATCCACGTTGTGTTTGTAAAGCCAGGCAAACTTAGCTTCAAACCAGAGATCTGCCGGCCAGGGTTCATAGCTGAATGGCAAATTAACATCCATTAAAAAAACCCACTTAAAGACTGATGAATGACTGGAAAACTGCATTTATAGAACCTGAAGGCTATAACTCATAGATCAGCTCTCCTGCTCAAAATCTGAGAATGCACAGGGTGACATTTGAAAATGAGAGATCACAATCTTGCAAAGTTATTGACCGTGCATTCACACAGCTGCTTTTATACTACCTGATGAGATTACATCAGCACAGTACAGCTGTCGTTGTACAAGCAAACATCTCCGAGAGAACTCCCCTTGCTCGTTTAATTTCACATTACGTGCTCCACTGTTGACATGATGATGACTAGTATTGTTTTATTATTCTATCTGTGACAAGTAATCAATAGAAATCTACCACTCATAAGAAAAAAATATCTTGGTAGTAGTCACTCTTTAAATTGTAAAGGACTCATGATGTATTGTAGAGTAGTCACTCATTGTGCCCAATAGCTCTTTAGTAAATTAAAGGGGAACTCCCTGCTCTCTAAATATGACAAGCAACGCTGAAAAGCTCAATCTTTTCATTCATCATCAAAGTCCGTTTATTACTGCATATGTGAAAAAAAGTTCTAATTTGCTCCAGAGGGAGCTGTGTGAAGTCTATTTTCTTCCATTTTGCACAGTGATTGGGTGTTCTGCGGGGTGACCTACACTCAATAGGGTGCCTGAACGCATCCTGTGCAGACAGTGGACTGACACTGCTGCTCAGCTAACTTACCGCTCTGCAACATGACCTCTCAGAAATATCTGAGGCCCAACAAATGTTTTTCGAGACAGACGGTGTTTAACATTACGTGCCCCACCACGGAAACAATTTAGGTTTAGGCAACAAAGCCTACTTGATTAGGTTTAGGAAAAAAAATATCATGGTTTGGGTTAAAATAAGTATGTTGGTTATTAACTTAACGTCATTTTAAAATAAGTCAACGTTGAGTGTTGGTTTCACTCGGGACACAAACACCAGTCTCCTGGGTGAAAGTCCTGTGTTGACCCACCCATCCACCCCAACATTCTCCTTATGCAGACTTTAATTAAAAGTTATTTCCATTGAACCCGGGAATTTGTGTCTCTACCTCGACAAAAGATCCTAATTGACTTTCCTTTGGCATTGTTTACGCGCCACCACCATGTAATGCGCGTGAAGTTGTGGCCATTTCCAACACAGTCTCATGGCAGTTTATGAAATAGTCACAAAATTGAATCTACTTGATTCATGTATATAGACATGAATTTCCCTTTTTTTCGTGACAATCTGACTTCCAACATTGTATTTTTATTTTGTGTTTTTCTAAAGAAGTGCTGTAAAAGGTGACACGTGTCAATTTCCTCTTCAGTATTTTCAAAAATAAAACTACTTAGTTAGGCTTAGGAAAATATTGACTTGGTTAGGTTTAGGCAACAAAACTACTTAGTTAGCTTTAAGAAAAGATGGTGGTTTGGGTTAAAATAACTCCGGAAGTGCTGTAACTTAGGTACTGAAGACAAATAAATCAACTTTAACTTTTGGTTTCACATGGGACATGAACACCGGTCTCCTGGGTGAAACTGTTTTTTGACCCACCTATCCACCCCGACCTCAACCCTACACAGCGTTTTCCGCTCTCTATACTTCACAGTTAACAATTACGTGGATTACATACGCATTGATTTTGTCCTGACCATCACGAAACAAATGTGAAATTAGTGTCTATGTTCACAAATCAATACATACAATTTCATGAAAACTTACACTTCTGTGCGACTGGGCTGTGATTTCACATATTTCTGTGAGATCATGGCTGGTGTGGCTAGGCTACATTAGCCCTGACTGGCATTAAACACCAGAATCTTTGGGTTAACTGTTGCCAATCAAGTTGCATTGTGCATTGGTAATGTGGCACTAGATTGACAAGGAAAAAGAATGTGTGTAATAAAAAAAGACATCATCTGGTTATGTTGTATCTAGTTTGATTCTTCCTTTTGTTTTAACTGTCCATTATGAGTCCAACAGTGCTATAGGAGTTAGTTTAGTACTCTTTTAAAGTCCAGGTAAAGATGTTCTTTCTCAACATGTTCTCAAAGGTCACAACTCAACATTGTTGACTAATAATCACCTAATACATTATTTCTGAGAGGCTTTGGAATATGTGGGTTTTTTTTTTACTTGTTTGTTGCCCCTTTTTCCATCTAGCTTCAACTACTTTGCTTTCTGTACCGTGTTTCTCGATCACTGCTTCTTGAAATGTCAAAGTGGTTTTATGGAAATGCATATAATAACCCTGAGCATTCAGTGCAGTTTATGAATAGCAGCTATTGTGCAGGCAGCAGATACATCAACAGTGCTATGTGTTTATTGTACACACCTGTTCTTTGGCTCTCTGCTGTGAAGGTCCTCTTTTGAAGCAGTCCTCTTTGTTTTCGCAAATATTCATAAAACACTCAGACATGCAGTTGCGTATGATAAAGCAAGTCGACACAGTCTGCTGCTTTAACGCCCGAAATAAAAACACATTAAATCACACTTCTTACATGTTATTTCTTGCGGGAACCAGCGACATCAAGGTAAAAACAAAAGCCTCCTAATTTATGACCATTTAAAAATGATGAAAATGGAAAACTAAAGCACCCGCATGAGGTGGTTTGGATGAATTAACCCATTTATGCCCAAAGACTATATTTAGCATGATAACGAAAAATGCCAAAACATTTGTTCCGATTGGTCAAAAGTCTTGAAATTTGGTAGTGACATACCTTTTCCAAGCAAAGTAAATATTCATTAAAATAACAAGAGAACCACACAAGCAACTCCTCAAGGTCTACATGGTCAGGTTTGCAATTGATACAACATGACATTTAATAAGTTAGTATCAAATAAGATACATCAAGTTATGTATTCCATAGAATATTTAATAGAACATGTGCAGTAAAGTTCACCGTATCACAGCTCTCTCTATTCAGAGCAGCCAAAGTGACTTTGTTGCTGTGAGCTATGTTAATGGCTTTGGGGAGCGTTAAATTCAACAAATGCCAGTCTGCAACCTTTTAGTTATTTATTTATTGGGAAAAGAACACTCATTTCTTTTCCCACTGTTCAAATTTTACCACACCAAAATAATTACAGCCATGATTCTGCTAAACCACGCCGTCTTGTGCATTATAACCACAGGGGGGTGTAAAAAAAATTTAGCGGTTCAGGAAATTATGGCATTTCTGGCGTCGTGGCATTTGTTGCACTCATGAGAGCAGAGATTCCTGGGATACTTTGGTGATGCAGAGTCAAGAGAGGAATTCAATGTTCTCTAAACCTACAGTATAGGCAGCTGTGTTTAGACAGATCCTGAAGGCACAGGGACTTAATCAACTGAAAGGAGAGCCCCTAATGGATCCTCCCATCCAAACATTGGCGGATGACATTATGGATTAGAGTCAACCATCAATCTCGCTCAGCAGAATTTGCTATGCATTTAGTCTTACATTAGTGGAATGCAAGGACGTAGGTTTCGCCTCAACATTGGGGGGCACGTTAATTAGGGGATCTGGGGGTTCACCCCAATGAAATTTTGAGCGCCAAACCAACAAATTCTCCCTTCCAACTCGTCAAATACCGCCGCTTGGTCAGTGGCCCTCGGTATCGGAGACCGAGGCACGGACAACCCCTCTTGCGTTACTTTTGGACGGACCAGGGATGGCGTGTCAAAATACGGTCGTTACTAGTGATGTTACGTGATGTACCGAGGCTTCGGAGCATGTGTCGAGTAATCCAGAAAGTTTTCTGTGAAGCGCGTATCGAGGCTTGTATCGTTGTAGACCAATAACGTCATTGAAGATGCCCAAAGCCGAAATGCAGTTGAGAACTTATTATTACTGAATAAAAACGAAAACATGTCTCCCATCTATCATTTTCCTATAGTTACACATTCACCGCCCTCTGCCCAGTTAAACCACTGCCACATATCTGGAATATATCTGCCTTTTTTACACTATTTGACCAATAGGTGGTTTCATGTGCACATGAAGCCCAGATGAAGCCTCGTGAAATGAACCCCTTTTTGCGAACCAATTTGCTGGAGAGCTTCAGTGCTTTATGAAGCTTCATCTCGCCATCACTACTCGTGACATGCAGTGTCCTTCTAAAATAAACTTCCGTTTTCACAGGAAGTTAGGTTTAGGCAGCACTGACTCGACTTACGTGACTAACGATGTACATGACAAAATAAGTCAAGTTACTTTTAGTTTCACAAAGGACACAAACACCGGTCTCCCGGACCCATCCATGCCCTTATAGGACTTTTACGCTAGTTGGGTTTACATTGGAGTTAGTTGAAAGCCCGGTTTGTCACATACTGTCGCTTATGGTACGTGTCCACAGCCTCCGTCCTTTCCACGCTTCCCATTTATTGTCTATGTAAACAGCCACGCAATGCATTCTTATAGCGTGGCGGCGCGATTCGTGAGACGGACCGCCACGTCACCCGCTCCTCATTTGGATAAAGTTGAGGTATATCCTAATAAATGCAAATCGCAGGCGTCCGACGTGACTCGCTGCCTCTGGAAACTCCCTAGAAACGTTTAAACTAACCGTTGTCGGTCCAAAATAAAGACAGATTGCATGACGGCTGACAACTGCAACGGCATTACTTATTTCTCGCATGAAGTGTTTCAGAATCACATTTTGATGATGACTATTTTCGTGATATAAGCGAAGAAAGTTTCCAAACAAACCGCCATGTTGGTTCAGGTTTGAAAGCTGGGAACAGTAGCCCACGAGGGAAAGCATTAATCCAATCAGGTGCCTAGTGCCTTGTGTCTAGTGGCAGCACATCAAGAGTCCAATGCTGGGAAGCGACGCAATCCCTCGCGTTAAAAAACGCCCCCTACCTCCGTGCGTTGGTTTCTGATGCCAATGGGCGCTGCCCAATCGGAGGTGTTGACCAGGTTGTCCTAACACACTGTTTCCTGCATGAATCCAGGTGAATTTTTATGCATCAATTTATGATGGAAATGTCTTTAATTATGTGAGGGAAAACACTAAATTCAGGCGTCAGGTGACAATTCAAAATATAATGGAATATAATGCAGTAAGGCTCTCAGGCATTCTGTATTGCTGTTACCCCTGCTGACTCAGTACACATGTAGGCATGATTCACTCTTCCATCCTCTTTTGTGTCTTTCGTTTGGGGAAGTAACCTCTTTAAATGTGCATGTGGCACCTATTCACCTTGATGTTAAAATTAATTAATTTACATTAATTTATAATAGATCATGTGTGTCCCAGCAAGATTTCAGCTTGTGTTTTCTCAACTTTCTGCACATTTAAAACAAGGCTTCTATTTTAAAGGCAGATTGGAATATTAAAATAGAAATACCATTAATGTGGAAGTAATGAGTCAGCTGTTGGAGAGTCGTTTTTTTCTACATTTTATTTCAGGTAACATAAGGCCTGATATAGTAGGTAATTATTTAGACTGAAGCCGCCTCTATTTTTAGTGAAGAACAGACAATATCTGGGTTACAGTTAAATGGGAAAACACTCACTAGTGGTGAAGGGGTCACAGGTTGACCTGGTTGTGCAGTAATTTGACAAGCACATCATCGTTAATGATAAAGACATCATCCAGAGTGCTCTTAGGAGGAAACCCAAGGTTGATTATACCGTAATGTATTCATTGCTGCACCTGGGTGTTCAATTCATTCTAATGTGACTTGGTTTGTCCTTCCGACCAGAAATGTGGGCTTTTCTTTTGGGCGTGCATCTCTGCAAACTGTCGGCTAGTTGGTTTGTGTACAACGCACATAGCTGACCATAAACAGGCTGTGTGACGCAAACTGCTCTAAAAACCCCAATTGAGATGGATATTCCGAATGCGCTATATACTTGTCCTAATAATAACTGCCATTATTCTCACTGCATGTGAAATAGACACAAAATTTAATCTATCTGGTTTGTGTACATAGACACGAATTTCCCATTTTTTTCGTGATGCTCAGCACGACTTTCAACTACGTATTTTTTGTGCTTTTTTCCTACGAATGTCCAATAACATGTGACGCACGTGTCAATTTCTCCTCTGTTCATTCAGATTTTTGGTAAATAAAACCACCGACTTCTGCATCCTGAGCCATTCTTCAAACCAACTGCCAGACAGCCACATAAAAACCCCTTTTGAAGTAGAATTACGCCCAGTAACGCTACCGTGTTTTCCTCTTTTCAATCTGTGTATACTATAACTACAAGTTATCCTAATGGCATTAACCATTACCACCATATTCAACACATTTTGTTTTGTTCCTTTTCCATGGCACGTATAAAGAGTGGAGGCTTAAATCCAGCCAGAAACACAGATCTGAGGTTGAATAAGAATGGCTTGGAGGAGTGTGAAAGGATCAATTTGTGCCTCTGAGGTTAATGTGTGCAAAATCATTCTTTCTCTTGCAATTTATTCAGATTTCATAATTTGTGTGAATTTGCTTCAGGCTGTTCCTCCATTTGATACCGCGTGCCCCGCTGCATCAAATGTGGCTTCCTATGGTTTCATATATAGATGATGAGGAGTCAAGTGGAGGCTCTGCTGAGGGCAGATGATGTCTCCTGTTCTCATAAAATGAGAATTCTTCCAAAAAAAAAAGGAAGGAGGCTCTGATGCATTTTCTGCTGCCCGCGTGAGTTTGTGAGTCACTGCGTGTCATGCGTTATATGCAGTAGAGTTGTTCCATGGATTGCATGTTCCTCTGTCAGCCGTGTTGTTTGGGAAGCTTTGTGTGATCGCAGCAGGGTTTGAGAGGGCATGCTGCACAGCGAGGAAACAAAGCAGCCTCATTAATCCCTGCTGATGGAAGGTTAGCCATTATATCGCTGCAACAGAGATGCCTGAGCTGTTGTATCAGTTCACAGCACAAGAGGAGCTCAAAACCTCGCGCAAAAAACCCTTATTCGACTATTCTCCTTGATTCATTCTTGTAAGGTTGCCGCTTCTTCTTTTCACAGTCTCTAAATTGTGTCATGACATTCAGAGAACCAGCCTACTGGGGGATTTTGACACTCGGGGTATAGACGCTTTCAGTGAGCATTCAAAGGAAACGTCTCGGGATACAAAGAGAAATCGTAAATGTGACAGCAGGTAACTCTGAGATTATTTCCCGTTGCATTTGAAAAGCGGCGTGAGACCTGCTTTACAGCAAATGAATGAAAAGTTTCTGATAAATCACCAGCAAGCCGTCTGAACTGACATCTTGGTTACATATTTAAGCTGCTGAAGGGACTCTTTGTGCTATGGAATTATTATTTATTTATTCAAGGTCTCTCAATATGTTTAGTCTCTTTATAGGCTGCAATTTTTCTATGAACAGTATCTGAAGCCGAGCGAGTGCACTTCATCTCGGGCAGATCAGATCACGAGTGTAAAAAAATCCCAAAAGGAGAAATTAGTTGAAATCCTATTCAAATCATTTTAGGGAGGTGGTTTGAGACGCATTCTAGTCAGACAGCCCAATCGCACTAAATGGTGTATGAATGACTAATTTGCATGTCAGTTTGCGTGCAATAACAACGCCGTTCTTGCTTTTGGTGTATCATTTGTACGCCATGTAGTCTGTAAATACTGCAATGTAAACACATTGGCGTAAATATGCTACACTCTGAGCTACTGACGTAGAATAAAAAGTAAGAAAGATGGTTGGGTGGATGGGTACAACAAGTACAGGACTTTCAAAAAGGAGACCGGTGTTCATTTCCCAAATAATTGTTGAGTTCTAGAGTGCTCCAGGGATGATGTATTATTGTAGGCCAACCAGGAAGTTAGCATCACCCTGGTTCCCTTGATAAAAAGCCAAAGGGATTTTTTCCATTGGGTTTTGGATTATTGCAGAAAATAAGCTCTGTGGCAAACAAACGTTTATGATACTTACACCACTTTTATGATTTTTGAAGTGTGAATGCAATCACCAGAAGTAAAAAGCTAACGTTAGGCTACAAACTAACTACACCACGGTCACATGAGCGCGAGTATAAACAACGAGGCTGTAAAGGCGGACGAGGCGTGATGACATTTAGTAGTCTCATTTAGCCACTTCTTGGCAACCGCCCTTTTTAAGACACGTCAAAGCTTCAAAATTCAACTTTTTCATGTGTTTTTTGTACTTACGTACGTTTTTTTCTGTATGTATTTTACTTAGTTTACATACTTATTTGAGGCGCAACCATGACGTTTTTCCTAAACCTAACTAAGTGGTTTTGTTGCCTAACCCTAACTGCAGATGTTACCGTTCAGCCCCTGAGCAGTTTCCAGAACAGAAGTGCTCGCCATCCAATCGCCGAAAAATGTGATTCTTGCAGAAATCTCCAAATATCAAAAGGTTTTGATACCAAATCACAGCATGGCGTTTTATATGGTGTTCCTCAAGGTCTTGGTGTCTTAATGTGGCATTTTGGAGGGATTATTAATCTATTTTTTTTAATCAATTTTTGAGTGGTAAAAAATTGTTAAATTTAGCACTAAATCTGTGTAACAATGGTTACCCAAAACAACTTATGAGACATAATAGAGCATGGGAATGGCCATCATATACTTTGATCATAATGTTCTACACTTTCACAATTTATTTTAATGATTTTAATTCATGTTTATTTCTGATGTATGACTAGAACAACTTGACACACAGTGCTGAGCTTGTCAAATTAATCTTCAGGTTCCCAGCTTTCAGATGATATACACCACTTCTATGTGACATCTACTGCTGACCTGCTATCTCCCCCTAAAGACCCCTAAAGTACCCCCCTAAAAAAGACAAAAAAAGGGTCTAAGTGGGTCTCTTAGGGTTAATAAATTGATATACACAAGCACAACAAGCCTTTACAGTATTTGGAGAGCAGATATCTTTATGTATCGGACTTAATTAAGGTCTCCACACTAACAAACACTGAAAAAAGTGCATGACTGAATGATGCTCAGGACCTGAGCTAAATGTGAGCACACTGCAGTCCACAGGAGGCAGCTACAGAATTAACAGCTCTGCAGCTGTTGTAACGAGGGCTGTTCCCAGGGCAGCCGTGTTTAGAGAGCAGCAGAACTACTTTGTTTTCCATAATGATTTATTACACCAGAGATATAATATTTATTACATCGGAGATATAATAAATCTTTGTTGCTTTTCTGGGCCATCTACAAGCTCTGATTATAAAAGAGCGCCGCTGTGAAATAGCGGGTAGCTCGTATTAGTTGACCATACTTATCAGTAATGGATGAAATCTCATTCAGGTGCTCTTTATTAAGAGCTCTTAAAAGGATTCGTGGCACATATTGCGTCCATGTTCCCAAACACTGCAGGCTTGCAGGATGTGTGGTGACTGTGAATAGACCTACTGATTTTCAAGCTTACACTCACGATGTGGTCCTATGGAAAAAGTAAGTATGTGGTACATACAGTATATGTTTATAGAGCTAAACAAAGACAATCCATACATTTCCAGCCGCTCCCTCCGGGTTCAGCAGAACAGCCACTTCCTCCAGCTCCTAGTGGGGGATCCCAAGATGTTCCCAGGCCACATACATTATGTAATCCCTCCAGCATGTTCTAGATCTGCTTTGAGGTGTCCTCGCAGTTGGACGTGGCCTGTAAAGGGATGCAGCAGGCTTCCTCATCCAGCCCTGTCTCTTAAAAATGGCGTTCCCATCCATGGAAACTGTATTGTGAATTACATTTCGAGGGAAATGTATCTTGTCGCCGATTACGTTTGTTTTTGACATATCACAAACATGTTTATGATACTAACCAGCTTAATAATGTAACAGACATAGTCATTTTAAGCCATAATATTATGTTTTTTTTACTATGGCTGTCAAAGTTAACACGGTAATAATGCATTAACACAAATTTGCTTTAACGCCACTAATTTCTTAATAAAATGCTAAGGAAACCTATTTGTAGCCATGGTGATGGCTATGATCTCACTATTTTGGTCACTACTCAGAGTTCATGACCATAGGTGAGGGTTGGAGCGTAGGTCGACTGGTAAATCGAGAGCATTCAATCATTAATATCAAAGTTTTCACATTTGGTTCAGACTGCAATGAAAATCTTTGACCAGTGCATACTTACACAAGATAATCCTTTGTATTTTAGCCGGTATATGGAAACAGTTCTTGTTGTTTTGGTGTACAGCTCTATGTAGCACCAGTTCCAAATTGGAACCTATTTTGTCCAGGCTGTGAATCAAACCACACTGTGTTGTGTATTATGCCACTGAGTCATTGCCTCATTTTTAGTGACAACAGCAAAGTGAAAGACAACTTTTTTTGGATATAGGAACTTTGTGCCTGAAATATAATTTAGCTAAAACAGTGTCTTCATCTGTTGCCTTAATGTGTAAGCAGAGACAGACTCCCAAGGTTATCATAGATCTGACCCAAGGGCAGACTGGCCATCTGGAGTACTGAAAGTCTCCCATGTGGGCCGCTGCACAATTTGTGCCGATGCAATGAACAAAAGTAAATAAATACACACGGGCTGTGCTGTGGTCAGTGGGCTCAAGTGGGCTGCCCATCCAGTGTAGCTCTGGGTTGCTGAGATTCCCCTCACATCTATATCCCTGTTCTGACTCTATACTACGCCAAGGAGAGGCTGAAAAAATCAGGGAAAGGGGTTCTAATCCCCTAAAACAGAAACATTCCTATGCCCATATATTAAAAAAAAAGGTCTGCATTTAGTGCTGCTGAGGAAACTTTATAACTGATGATTATTTAGCGTAGTTTCCTGCACTGGATTCATTAGGAATTCTAAATTTACTAACCAATCAAAGTCCTCTAAATATTGTGGTTGTGTGAGTAGCTTAGACTACTAAATCACTCAAATCAATGTGCTGCCAAGGTTTCTCAAATGTATCCCATAAGCAATCAGAAAGTGGGTAAAAATATGTGCTGAGTGAAGATTTTATAATGAACTCACCTTCCTTAAATCCATAAACATACACAGTATATGATCTGCCTCTACAGTGGAGGGAAACATTTACGTTACTTCCCCTTTCTTCTTGACGTACTTGAGGTCTCAACATGAGAAGAGGATGTTTGGCTCATCATTGTTGTCATCCAGCTCAGTTGCACAGCAGTTCGTGAAATAGTCACAAGATTGAATGTATTGATTTGTGTACATCGACACAAATTTCACTTTTTTTTTTTTTTCATGATGGTCAGCACAAAATCAATTTGTATGTAATCCACATCATTTTGAAGAGGGAAGTATAAAGAACAGCAAACACCGCATCGGGAGGAGGCTGGGGTGGATAGGTGCGTCAAGAAAAAGGACAGGACTTTCACCCAGGAAACCGGTATTCGTTTTCCATGTGAAACCACATGTCAAAGTAGATTTATTTATCATGTAACTTACGTACTTAAGTTACAGCTCTTCCGGTGTTATTTTAAACCAAACCACAATATTTTCCTAAACCTAACCAAGTAGTTTTGATGCCAAAGCCTAACCAAGTCAATATATTCCTAAACACAAGTAGTTTTGTTGCCTAAGCCTAACCAAGTCGATCTATTCCTAAACCTAACTAAGTAGTTTTGTTGCCCAAGCCCAACCAAGTCAGTCTTTTCCTAAACCTAACTAAGTAGTTTTGATGCCTAAGTCTAACCAAGTTGATCTATTCCTAAGCCTAACTAAGTAGTTTTGTTGCCTAAGCCTAACCAAGTCCATCTATTCCTAAACCTTACTTAGTAGTTTTGTTGCCTAAGCCCAACCAAGTCGATCTATTCCTAAACCTAATTTAGTAGTTTTGTTGCCTAAGCCTAACCATGTCGATCTATTCCTAAGCCTAACTAAGTAGTTTTATTTTGAAAAGACTGGAGCGGAAATTGACACGTGCATCACGTGTTTCTGGACATTCGTAGGAAAACACACTAAAAAAACGTTGTCGAAAGTCATGCTTCCCGGAAAAAAGGAAATTTGTGTCTATGTACATGACTCAAATAGAAATAAATTTCACGACTATTTCACGAACTGCCGCGCGACTGCGTTGTAATATGCTAACCAATCAAAGTCTCAACATGAGCAGAGGATGTTTGTCTCGTTATTGTCGCCATCGTCACTGTTTTCATAAATGCTACTCCACAATAAGTGCTACGTGCGATGGCAGCAGACCGATCTTCAGTAGCAGATTCACCCACTGGATCAACTCGTTGAGAGGGTAATGATGTTACCTTTGGGAGTTTAGCATTTTGCTTCTTACTTATTGAACTCTTTAGAGGGGGTCTTGTGGGAGTATTTGGCTGTTGGGGGCCGCAGGCGTTTGCCTGGAGGTACTGTAGATCTATGCTGTAGTACGTAACCTTGTGTGTGTTTGTGTGTGTGTGTGTGTGTGTGTAGGAATGGAGGGTGGCAGCATCCAGCTCTAGGTGTGAAAGGAGGCCAGCAGGTTAGAGTGCTGAGAGCGGAGAAGGAGCATATTGAATGGCAAGAAAGATTTCCATAAGAATAAGACTTCCACAAGACCTCTCTGTCTCTGTCTGCCTCTTGATGACCTGTGGAGCCTCTGACAAGCAGCTACAATACCTCACCTTGATCTGAGTGATCTGTAACGTTCAGACACACCTCCCCGTCTGACGGCCTCAGCCGACTCCCACTTCTGCTACAATATTTATCTCGCTGGAGCCTATTTGCCATTCATTTTGATCTTGAAAGACACAGTAATAAATAAATAAAGTATATGTAGTGGAACAGTGCATAATGCATGGCAAAAGGAGCGGGTGGCATGGAGACTGAACCCAACTCAAAGGGGTACTTGAAGAATATGAGATAATAGGGCGTGCACAGATTTGCGCACACCAATGCACACACACAGGGGTGTACACACACACACACGCACAGATTTATGCAAAAGTTTGGTGGCCTGTAGCATCTTCAGTGGCTTGTGTAGCAGAGGATCGGCCACATACTGTGAGCTAGAGCCGGTCCTATAGGATGGAGATCAAAGACACACACACACACACAAATAAGAGGCTGCTTCAGAATCTAATTTCTAAACTCCACTTGACAGAAATTAGGAAAAAGTTTTTTTCCGAACATTTTGAAGTACATTTTATTTTAACTGGCTTGATCTCAAGTTCATGAAATGTTTTAGAGGTAACATATGGATGGGGCGGACCATTCCAGTGATTTTACATGTTTTAGCAAGAAAAAGTTTTATTTATATTAGGGCTGTCAATCGATTCAAATATTTAATCGCGCATATTTTTTTATATGTTCAAAATGTACCTTAAAGTGAGATTTTTCAAGTATTTAATACTCTTATCAACATGGGAGTGGGTAAATATGCTGCTTTATGCAAATGTATGTACATAATTATTATTGGGAATCAACTTACAATACAAAACAATGACAAATATTGTCATGCTAGTTTTTCCTCGCCAAAATTTAGCATTAGTTTGGAGCGTTATTTAACCTCTTTTGCATCAGGCTAGTATGAGGTCAGCTCTTTAGTAGCTAGCATGGTTTGTACCGATGGATTCTTTAGATTTTTCTAGTCTCATATGATGACAGTATCGTCACTCTAGCTTTAAAATGGAGCCCGCTACAACCTAAAAATGGCAAGATGCATTAAAGAAATTAGTGGCGTTAAAAGGAATTTGCGTTAAAGCGTTATTATCACGTTAACTTTGACAGTTTTTGACGAGTTGGGAGTGAATGTGTCCAATAAATGTGTGCGGGACTGAGTTAAAATAAACTGCAGTGTGTTAAGTCCAAACATATTTGCGGCTTTAAATTAATAGTACATAAACATACTTTTTAAGAAGCAATGTTGGACTTTAACTACAAAGCACAAATACTGACTATTGGTGACTATTTGGCAAACAGTAATGCAAAGTAGGAGCTAACTCTGAGTCTTTATGTAGTATCCAAAGTATGGGGTGATTTCTGTTTTATTGACTAGTTCAGAGAGAAAGAGAAATCCGATACAGGGTCAACGGTTCATTGTGTGCATCTCAGCCAATTAAATATAGCTCAGAGACACACTGTCTATCATTAGAAGAGTATGCACTGAAAACCTTTGATCCAGTACATTGCACTGAACATTAGCACACTGCATTATATACTTCCAGATGCACTAACTTCCTCAAAGTTAATATTTGTGCACATCCCACCTTCGAATCAAACTCACACAGCCATTTGCCTGAACAAATTGTTCTCCGGTCTTGCACACGCATACACACACGGTTGCATCTTCAAGCTGACATGGTGTATCACTGGTCTCTTGTTTGCCTGTGATTATCAAACCCACTCATGTTCTATTTCTGCCATGCATTAACCTTTGAAATCATAGCGTGTCCCTCAGACACACACGGCTTTCCACCGACATCAGAGCAATGCAAATAACATAGTTACCTCTTACCACTTGGCAACATATGGGGGCGATTTGTGTGTCACACACTCAACTTCTCCTTTATCGTGTGGTGCACACTAATTTGCTTTGAGGCTATTCTTGCGGTAGTCACATTGTAGGTTTGTGGCACCGCATGACAGCCGGTACACAGATTATAGGAAGGACAGGGGAGAAATGGATTCATTGGATACAAGAAAGAAAGGGAAATGCAGGCAGAGGAAACAGATTTGATAGAGAAAATACGGAGACAGGAAACAGGTAAACAGACGAGATAAATAGCAGATGTAGACGCACCTCGAGTCAGGACCAACACAAAAGGTTTGAAATATAAGAGGCAGGATGGAGGAGTTATAGAGCAACCAAAGGAGTAATGACAAGAAGATAAAAGTCAAAACTCTAAGGGACACTAGTGGCTCCTAGAGGCTGCAACATTTACTACACCCCACAATGCAAAAAACAAACAACACTGATGATGTAATCTGCCATTACAATTTGCCTAACGCATGATGAAACGTCTTGAAGTTGATATCTTGCCATTAAAGTGGCAGTAGGCAGTATGTTTTTGGCATCATTGGGCAAAAATTCCATAATAACCTTTCATCATATTGTGATTCAAATGTTCTGAGAGAACACTAGACTTCTGAACCTCCTCATGTCTCTGTTTTCAGGCTTTAGAAAATCTAGCCCATTACGGGAGACTTTGATCAATCGCAGGTCATTTCATTGAGAGAGCGTTCCTATTGGCTGTGCTCCGGTCATGTGACCGGAACTTGGCGTTCCTTCACCAGATTTCACAATGGCGGCGGCGTCACAAACCTTCTGTTTTTACAACTAAACCATGCACTACAAGATGATTCTGAAAACATTTGAGGAGAGAAATAGGCATTACAGTAACATAATATCGATTCATATTTGATCAGCGCGGCCTAGTTTGACCGTTTGGTCGGAGTTCGCAAGTGACCTTAGATCAGCTCTTACTGCTTGTTTTCCTCCGGTATGTGAAATCTTGCAGATGCCGTTAGGAGCAGGGGAGGACACAGAGGCACATGATTTTTTTCAGGTTACCTGTTGATGCAGTGTCCAAGAATGAAATTCTCAGAAGAACGTATATGTGCTTTTTAAATTCTATGACAATCCGTCCATTAGATTTGTTATATTAAGTGTAGAACTAGAGGCAACACAGCAAAGGCCAAGGGGTAACCAAAACATTAGCACTCAACCTCTGAGAATTCAAAATCCACTGACGTGGCCATTATTTACTACCGAGATACCTCATCGTGGACCTTGGTGTTGGTCACAAGGAAAGTTAGATAATTTTGCAGCCTTGCCAAAAGCATTAAAAACGAGGATCATCTCTGTCTGAGATTTAGCTGTGTAAAAACTCTAATATCACCGTACTAATAGGATCAGTACATAGAGAGGTCACTTGGGCAGTAATATTTCTGACGTCATGTCACCATGGTAACCTGCGGCGGCTGCAGAGGTGGCCGCTTCAGAGATAGTCAAACAAAAATATAGGATCGATTGCGTTAATGCTGTAAAGAAATTAGTGACGTTAAAATGAATTTGCATATTTTTTCTATGAGCGCGTTATCAACTTAACTTTGACAGCCCTAATAAAAATGTATAATGTTATGAAAATAACTTAACATGGACGTGATGTTGAGCTGCAGAGTTACAAAAATTACAAAATAAGCAGGAGCCTTCTAACCACAGGTAGCTACTATAGTAGACTGTAGAAGACATTTATACACTGTACTGACAGTCTTTCATTGGATTCCATTAAATAAGTGATGCCATAGATTGCACCTATTCATTGGCTGGCCTTTTTGAATAGAAGCAGGATTATATTTGCCTTAATCTAAGCGCCTCTGGTCAATTCTCAAATCTTCAAAACTTTTGAACCCAGTCCACACTTTATGCTACCAAACCAACCATTAGCTAACCTTGTTGTTAGAATGACAAACACAAACAGTATTTCCAGTAATATGTCATTACCTCCACCAATGTGGTTATGTTTTCGGTTTGATTTGTTTGTTTGTCAGCAGGATTATGGGAAAACTAGCTGCCTGATTTTCATGAAACTTAATGGAAGGGCGTAGCATGGGCCAAGGACGAACCCATAACATTTTGGAGTGGATCGGAATCAGCGGGTGGATACAGGCATTATTTTCCCTTCATGGAAACTGCCTTGGCGGAGGTCTGAGCTCTCTGAGTACAACAAGTTTTGTCTGTGTTAGTTTCACAATAATTTGAGGCCTTTGGCAGAAAACTCAAGTGGATGATTATTTATCAACAACGTTAGCTTACAGTCCATCATGGCTGCTAAAACAAGCTAACTGTAACTAGCTAATATGCTACTTTATTCATCTTTCGCTTTACTGCTAGTTAATCACACTTACGTACATATAGCGGTAGAGAATTGAAGATGACATTTGGAAATCATCATTGGACCAACGCAATGTCAATACCGTATTCTTCTGGTTGTTGATTGGTAACGACGACATTCCTTACACGATGAAATACAATGAATCGATAGAAGAGGTCCTGCCTCAAGGGAGGACAGCATGTCCCCGTCCTCCTCTGGCCCCACCACCACTTTATTGCCTGGCCTGAAGACGTCGCTGTTAAAGTTTTAATTTGAATTCCAATAACGTTTTATTTTTCCAAAGAAGAGAAAAAAAAGAAAAAAACATAAATTATACGGTAATGGTGTATTGAGTGATGTACAATCACAGATTAATGTGTACTTTCTTAAATATGCACGTCATTCATAGTAAATCTATATTGATAATAATTATCTAACTTGGATTTTCTCAGCATAGAAAATTATTGGACATCAATGGCTATATGGAAGGTTGTGAAATATAATCCAAAACAGTATGCTTTGGGAAATGGTAGAAACTGAACTGTACTCACAAGCTGAAGGTGTGGCAGACTCCTGGCCCGAAGCGTCCTGCTCAGCTGTTCTGAATGGGCTGATGGGGTGTGTAAACAAACATGACAACCGTCACATCGGGATGCAAATAAGCCAAAAATGAATATTATTCTTGTCAGTTTTGAGGACAACAAAACAACAGTAATCTTTGCTGTGAGATGGAGCACTGAATTACACCAGTGCTGGAAGCTGGCCATCACAATGCAGCTGTTCCATTTGTCACGGCGAAACATACAGACAACAGCTCTGAGAGGAAATGGAGTGGATAGGAAAATAAAAAAGAGAGAGATTTCCCTTGTGATCAGACATCTGTAATAGTGCATATCCCTCGTCTTTACATATGGCAGCTCAAACAACCCTCAAAGCTGTCTTTCTCCCGGCTCAATTTTCCCGAAACCCTAACTGAAAATCATTAACTAAAAAGGCTGTATTGTGCGGAAGTCATTTATAGCTACATTTTGTTGAGTAAATGCACCATAGCAATGGAATGGCCCCACTCCATCTGCACAGCAGGTTAAAAGGAATCATTGGAAAGTTATTGCATTTAATTTAGCTTGGTGCTATGAATGATTTATTTGAAAGTCCCATTACAAGACGAAAAGAGCCCTATTTTCTGAATGCCTAACGACCGGAGTGGGAGCAAATTTTTGTCCATTAGTCGCCATACAACTCTGTGAAAAAAAAGGAGATTAATTTTAGCGTGGTAATGAAACCACAGTCTCCCGACAGACAAATTTATTTGGAGCTTTTTAAAATGTAAGAGAGATAGATGGTTTACTGTGTCTGGAATAATTGCCTTTATCATGAGAGTTCATTAAGTTAAAGCAGGTTGTGTTTCCAACCATCACACTTGGCCCTTAGTTGCTGCAATAAAGCCCGGTCTCACCAAGTGGCGTATGAATGACACGGCAATTTGTAAGACATTGTGTGTGCAATAACATCGCTCTTGCTTTGGGCGTGTCATTTCACACCATGCAGTCTGTACTGACTGGAATGTAAAAATCAGACGAGTGAATATGCTACACTCAGAGCCAGTGACGTAGAATAAAAAGTGAGAAGGACTGCTTATGGTGAATGATTGGAGAGGTGGATGGGTACAAAAAACACAGGACTTTCAACCAGGAGACCGGCATTCATGGCCCAAAGTGTTGTTGAGTTATTTTGAAGTTAGGTTACTGACGTGTTTTGCATACTTATGTTATTGTTGTTATGCTGTTTTTTTAAGCCCAACCACAATATTTTCCTAAACCCAAGTGGTTTTGTTGCCTAAACCTTACGGCAACCATTTCACGGTAACAACGTGGCGTGAAATGACACATGAAAAGCCTAAAATGTGTCATCGTGACAGGCAGAATGTCCTTAAAATGTGTAAAAATGTCCAACATTGGCACCAGCTAATGGTAGTATCATATAAGATGCCGTGATGGACAACAACGAACGCTGTTTCGCGACCAAGAACTGAATACATAAACGGTGGCGGGTTATTTGATTAACTGCAAATGTATTTTGTTTGTCAAAATTTACATGGCACATATTTCTAAATATTTTTTAGTTTGACCACATACATTAAACAGCTGGCATTATGGACCCCTAGCAGGTTCTAAAGTCGCATCTTGCGATTTTTAGGTTTGTAACGGGCTCAGTTTTAAAGCTAGATTGACGATACATCATTGTATGAAACTAGAAAACCTAAAGAATCCATGGGTAGAGGCCACCTCCACTGGAGGCTAAATAACGCTCCAAACTTTTGGCGAGGAAAAACTAGAAAGGCCATTTTCAAAGGGATCCCTTGACCTCTGACCTCAAGATATGTGAATGTAAATGGGTTCTATAGGCACCCACGAGTCTCCCCTTTACAGACATTTCCACTTTATGATAATCACATGCAGTTTGGGCCGTCATAGTCAAGTCAGCACACTGACACACTGACAGCTGTTGTTGCCTGTTGGGCTGCAGTTTGCTATGTTATGATTTGAGCATATTTTTATGCTAAATGCAGTACCTGTGAGGGTTTCTGGACAATATTTGTCATTTTTTTGTGATGTTAATTGATTTCCAATAACAAAAATATACACATACATTTGCATAAAGCAGCATCTGTCCACTCCCATGTTGATAAGAGTATTAAATACTTGACAAATTTCCCTTTAAGGTACATTTTGAACAGATAAAAAATGTGTGTTAAATTAATTTGTATTAATTATGGACAAACATGCGATTAATCTGATTAAATATATATTTTTAATACATTTTTACAATATGTGTATTTGATATGGGCATTTTTGTTTTCCATTTCATATTTTTTCTTTCATTAAAAAACTTGTATGAGAAACTAAATGTCATATTATTGATAGAAATGACTTCCGAGTTATGAATGTAGATGATATGGGCTCTGGTTGAGTATGACCTGCAGGGTGAAAAACAGCCGATTGGAAGCCAACAGTGCTTTGCTAAACGTCAGTCATTGTTCAGTTCATTTGCATGGGTTGATTTAGGTCTTGCTGGCAGATCAATGCTGCGGGCGGGAAGAACGAGTGGAGAAAATGCATCAACATAAATGCATTCCCAAAGCCGAGCCTTCAATCTCACCCCTGCCCCCGTGGGGACAGCCGACCACCGTCTCATCTCCATATCAGTTGGTCGCTTTGCTCGGCTTCGCCTCGTTTACCTGCCTAAATTTCCGCAAACCGGGATGGCATCGCATACATCTGTGTGATGGGAGGGAAAGGTCAAGTGCTTTACACCGTATCGCGGGTGCCAAATCATAAGATGTTTTCTACCATTGTTCCCAGAGAGAGAAATACATATTACCTCTGGTGCCCATCATGAAACTTAAACAGTATGTATGCTGGCCTGAATTTGTATTCATAACCTGCCTGCCAAGCACACACATGAAACAGATACAACAGCGGACATAATGGAATATTTTGTCTCTCTGCCTTTCAGATGGAATAATAGCAAACACTGAGGGCCGAGGAAGGAGTCGAGGAGGGTAAATTCAATAGTGGGATTATAATATCTGAGAGAAACAGTAAACATGAACCGTGCCAGTTCTCAGAGGCCGACTGTGTATAATTTCTTTAATGTGGCACTTAAAAGAGAGCAACTTCAAGAGGCTTTATATGGAAGACACCAACAGAAAATGAATGAACGAACGAGGGGATGCTTTGCCAAAAAATCTGAGCAAACTTAAGCCAGGGTTGCAAGCAAACGTAGGGATCAATCCACTCCCTAATGCTATTTTTCTCTCCCTCTGTCCTTTGTTTTGACAGACTATTTCCTCTCTCCATACTGGCACTGTGGACAGTATGGAGAGAGGTTGGACCGGCTCCCGAAAAAATAAGAAGCTATAGAGTTGTGTGTAACGCGCCATCAAAATGAGGCTGGACACGTCAGGGTAAATGTCAGTGGTCTCTATTTCTGTAGCATTTATGGGGTTCACTCTTCGTGATCATTGAGGTTAAGGGTAAGATTAACTTTATTGAACCTTGAGGGGGAATTGTGCACCAGTGTGACTTTTCAAAAATCCCTTTTAACCTGATGATGTACCAGTCTCAAGAAAAAGCGGAAGTCCTCTAGTCCACGGAGGAAAAGGGATTCCAAACAAGAAAAGTTCATGTTTCATTTGATGCCTTTCACTGATGCCTTAAGACAATTGTTCTCAACTGTGAGCCGTGAAGGTATTTTGGAGAGGGGGACACACTTGACTAGGTGGAAAAATGTGAAGTTGAAGACAAATTAAATTAATCTGGATTGAGGTTTACCAAGATTAGTACAGAGACAAAACATCTATCCATCTGGATGAATTCATGTCCAATTCATGCATGTTACTGGAGGCTTTGGGCTTTCTCGTCTCGCAGGTATCGATGAATCGGGATTACACTTGGATCGTGCTTGCATCTGCTTCCGCGGCCCTGCTTGACGCCCACTACAATATCATTATTATCAGCCTTATTTCTATTATTATGACTGCTATTATTACTGCTATTTCTATTATCACTTTATTACATCCACTGCTATTGATTATTGTTATCAGTCCTATTTGTATTATTTCCAAGAGGATGAATTGACTACCTTTTACCAGCTCTGGTGATCCTTTGACTTTTCTTCTACCTCCACAACGATATTGGAATTTGTGGTTTTGAGTGAAATATGTGGACAGCTATTAGATGGACTGCTATGAAATTTACCCACAGAATGAACTGTCATAACTTTTGTGATCCTCATCTAGGAAATCTCCTCTGTCCAATATTAGCAGTGGTTTATAAAATAATAAATGGGTTGACAGGAAGGTAGGTGGCGTGATATTTGTTCCGTTTCCAAAAGGGGTCTTGACATATCGCCTTAAGCAGTATCAGATGTGCTTATACCTCAAACTGGCCAGCTGGATGGCGACAAAACATCCAGTTTTGGTTCCCATTTTACAGTGATCAGTGGTTTTATGCTTTTGCATAGTGTATTTGTCTTTCATAACAGCAATATCTACAATGACATACTGTGAAAATAAATGAAATAAATGTCCAGCCACTTGTAGTGAACAGAGCTACTGAAACATATCAACTAGGGCTGTCAAAGTTAATGTGATAATAACGCGTTAACGCAAATTTGTTTTAACGCCACCAATTTCTTTAACGCATTAACGCAACTTGGCTCAGTTTTAAAGCTAGAGTGAAAATACTGGCATCATATGAAACTAAAAAAACCTGAGGAATCCATTGGTACCAACCTAGCTTGTCGTTAAGGAGGCTAAATAACGCTCCAGACTTCCGCCAAATGTTGGCGATGTAAAACTGTCATGGCCATTTTCAAAGGGGTCCCTTGACCTCTGACCTCAAGATATGTGAATGAAAATGCATTTTATGGGTACCCACGAGTCTTCCCTTAACAGACATGCCCACTTTATCACATGCAGTTTGGGGCAAGTCATAGTCAAGTCAGCACACTGACACACTGAGAGCTGTTGTTGCCTGTTGGGCTTCAGTTTGCCATATTATGATTTGAGCATATTTTTTTATGCCAAATGCAGTACCTGTGAGGGTTTCTGGACAATTTTTGGCATTGTTTTGTGTTGTTAATTGATTTTAAATAATAAATATATACATACATTTGCATAAAGCAGCATATTTGTCCACTCCCATGTTGATAAAAGTATTGACAAATCTCCCTTCAAGGTGCATTTTGAACAGGTAAAAAATGTACAATTAATTGGGATTAACTATGGACAATCAGGCGATTAATCACGATTACAAATTTGAATCGATTGACAACCCTAATATCAACTATTGACAAACTGCTGCATAAGTGTATAACTTTAGTTATTATGACAGGAAGAGATATGCTTGACAATAAGTGAAATAGTCCTTTTAGTGATTCACTCCTGCAGTTATTGTGAAACACCCACATTGTGCTGAAATACTTTTTCATTTTGCATAAAACATGGATGATATTCAGCAAAGTAGTCTGAAAACCGATAGCTGAGGAGGAGGAGGAGGAGGCACTGTACATTGACGAGATATTTTTGTTTTTTCCAGCAAAGTCACCCTGACCTCCTCTTGACCTCGGATCAGCAAAACAAATGGCGGCACAACTGAGAAAATAACTGTCGCAGCTCAAACGTCTGATTAAAAATTTAGACTGATCAAATCAGCCTTATTTATTCGCAGCGCCGGAGGCTACGCATGATTGGCTGAAAACTAGCATCAAGCTGTACTTGATTAGTGATGCCTGATGAGCTTCATTTGGGGGAGGGGGGGTGCTGTTGATTTGGGCTGATGACACTTGATCATGCTAATCAATGGGCTCGGGGAGGAGGGATGGGGGGGGGCATGGAGTTGAAAGACAAACAGAAAACTGTCTATCTGAAGCTGCAGTTTGGTTTCTCGCCAAGACCTCAATAATCAGCTCTATTCAGATAGTTTAGATTATGCATTGTGCTGATCTCTTTCACTTCATTTTCACTTATTGTTAATACTGTCGATGGGATTCCAAGCATGCTTTCACTCTTCACTCCAGAATGCTGCATATTGCCTGAGGAATATTCAACGGTTAACTTTATTTTCCTTTGAGCTGCTAAAGCTGAGATCCACATGAGGTTACGATGTCACCCTCGAATGCATCGTTTCACCGAGCGCTGCCCTCAATTGCATCCCCTTTTTGGATTTAGACACAAAATTAGTACATGCAGGATGCCCTTTCCGAGCACTCGGAGGAACTTTCTTCTAGAGTGGAAACTATTAAAAGCTTAGTGTTAAGTATTTAAAATATGTGGGAGTAAAGAAAGTTCTTGACCCTGACATCGTTTCATTCACTCTTACAAGTTGCTGTGTAACCTACATATCACAAAATCAGTTCATGTGTTGATGAAAGTGCATGCAACGCCCTTGTAGCTTACCGTTATTTGCATAGCCCCAGTTCTCTGAACAGCATGAGTTGGTGTTTCACTATTGGAAACACCTCCCCGTGTAATCTTCAAAGCGTTTATTCTACCATGTCAAACCTGGATGGTGGAGGAACCTCCTAGTGCCCCATGAGAACTTCTCACTTTGCTAATTAGACACAATTTCTCTTGAAACAGAATATTAGGGTCTGTAATAATGCGGGGAGGGATCCTTTAAGTGTCAATCAACGGTGCGCCGTCTGAAGAGAGGAGGGAAGTTCGATTGAAGTTGTGAAGCTGTTCAGGAATCTGACAGTTTCCATGGTTGAATTATTTATTCAAGCCTGCTATTGTTGAATCCTGTAACCATTAAACAACGCAATCTCACGGCAGTTTCTGAAATAGTCACGGAATTAAATTTATTTGATTATAAACAGCAATTTCTGTTTTTTTTCATGACGCACAGCACGAATTTCAACAACGTATTTTTGTGCGTTTTCCAGCAGTACGTGACACGTGTCAATTCCCGCCTGTCTTTTCAAAATAAAACTACTTAGTTAGCTTTAGGAAAAGAGCAACTTGGTTAGGCTTAGGAAACTATTGACTTGGTTAGGTTTAGGCAACAAACTACTTAGTTAGGCTTTGGAAAAAATCGACTTGGTAAGGTTTAGGCATCGAAACTACTTAGTTAGGCTTTGGAAAAAATCGACTTGGTAAGGTTTAGGCATCAAAACTACTTAGTTAGGGTTAGGAAAAGACCGACTTGGTTAGGCTTAGGCAACAAACTACTTAGTTAGGTTTAGGAAAAGATTGACTTGGTTAAGCTTAGGCAACAAACTACTTCTAAGCCTCAGTTATACTTTCCACAAGAACGGTCGCACTGACATGAGCTGACGAGGAAACGTTTGGATCGTTTACAATCTGTGCGTGTTTCTCCTTGTGGCAACCAACAATCTCAAAGCTCCTTAAAGTCCTCAATTTTCTCTGCCCATCTGCATCTGCCTATTTATAAAATGTTGGATGTGCATGGACAGGCAAAAACCCACCGCACGGAACACCAGCGAAGAGCCGTGTCTGATGGTGTGACGTCACTTTGGACGTACAGACACTTGCAACCCCCGCGGATGCGGCAAGCATAAATCCCGCGTTATATCCACAGTCAGCAAGTCAGACTAACAAATGTGAATAGGCTTTTAGCTGATCAAAGAAAAAATGAGACAGTATAATTGTCAATTTAAGTCAGAAAAAAGATTATTATAAAATATTGAGGTTTATGTGGTAGAACCAGACATAGAGTGAATACTTTGCCCTGGTCTTACTTTACATTTCCTGTCATTATTATGACTTTTTATTGTCCCCAACCATGCTGATTCTTTTTGATAAAGAAAAAAAGATGAAGCCTGAAAACTGAATTTTTTAAGTCTATTTTCTGACCCAGAGATCAAAAGTTTTGTAAGCCCAGACAGACCAACTGACTGATCCTTCGGCCCTGCTGCTAGTGAGTCATTACATATTTCTACAAATAAGAATGGAATAGAGAGTGAGCTGTTGAAGTTTGATAATAATCCAGAAGATCAAGGTGAAACTGCAGGTGCACTCTGTATTGTGCTGTTCTGCCAGATGAATGCCAAGATCAATCTCAATGTGAATGTGAACTTTGAGGTGTTTCCTTCACGGTGAGATGATTAAAGAAAGCCTGTGATGACTTCTCTGACATGTCTGGAAAAGTGATATCAAGGGAAACAACTTGACATATTGTGGCTCCTGGAGCTGGATCTATCACTTCGTAGGTTTTTGTTTTATGTTTTTATCAAAGGAACACTTAACCCAACCTGAACTCATGGGAAGACGTATAAATAGCACGACATTTTAATGACATTCCGCGTCTCATGATAATGCATTTGAAGCTTTCTGTGTGTCATTTCACGCCACATCTTTACCGTGAATGCTTGTGGCTATGTTTCGGCAGCAACACCACTTAGAATAAGTACGTAAACTAAGTAAAATACATATGTAAACAACGTAACACAAGTCACTAACGTAACTTCAAATTAACTCAACAACACTGGTCTCCTGGTTGAAAGTCCTATGTTTGTTGGACCCATCCACTTCCCCTCCCACCGACCATAAGCAGTGTCTCACAAAAAAATTACTTACAAATTGCCATGTCATTGCCTTCTGGTGAGACCGGGCTTCTTAACCACACTGTTTATATGCTCCCATCGACTAAATTTATTTTTCATTTATTTAATTATTTAATGTGTCAAAAGGACACAGACATATTTTTGACAGCTTTTTTTGCACATTGAATTGTCACATATACCCACAGCTTCACGTTTGGCGCTTAAAATTTCAAAGGATAACCATAAATAATGCATCAGGGAGAGAGAAACATACACATGCTAGCTACTTTTGTGACGTTAAGTAAATACTTAAAATACAGTGCAGTACTTCTAGAATATCAGAGTTAAAGGGATAGTTTGGGACAAACCGGGCGGGGGGAAGGGGAGGTGGATGGGTCCAACAAACACAAGTTATGTGTGTTAAGTTTCATTTTCACGTTACAATCAGCTCTTCGTTCATGTCCTGTTTTCACAACGTTCTGTTTCATTTTCACTTTACAAACATAGTAGTTGTTAGCCCAACCATGCTGTTCTTTCGTAAACCTAACTAAGTGGTTTTGTTGCCTAAACCTAAAGTGGTGCCAAGGGTAACTAAAATGGTTTTGATGGGAAAACATATTTTAAACACCTGAAAAATAGGCCCACCTAAAAGACTCAATATCAGTTTAAGTGTACGCTATATTTGGAATATTTTCCGACGGGGAACTGAACTGAAAGTCAAACTTAATTATGCTGTTTTTGTCAACGGAGTCTGGTGGCTTTGAAGAGAGAAGTTTCACTTTCAGTTTGGTTACCCGTCGGAAAGGGTCTGACTGCAAGATAAAGCGGGGAAAATATTCTAAATATAGCGACCACGCTATATTTAGTCACAACTCCTATCTGATTCTCCAAACTGGGGGGTGTGCCGACCATCATCTGTAGGTAATACAGTGACTATGGATAAGTACTTCATAGAACCCCACTTCAAAACACCCAATCTATCCCTTTAATGGACCATATCTCAAAATGATGTCCATCGTCTCTATTTCGGGTTATTGGTTTTTGTAACCAAAATAATATTCTCTCTCTTGTAAACTAATTTGTTATTAAACAAATCAACCAATATGTTTCCTTCTCAGTGTACTATTGTGTACATACTGTGAATGTACACTTAATGTAACCTTATATCACTTTTTATTAAAAAGTGATATAAAGTTACACTTTTTAATAAAAAGTGATATAAGGTTGCATTAAGTTGGTATGCATTAAGCTTGTAGTTTATTAAAACATTATTAATGTACTACAAATTACTGTAGTCATGGCCTACTATACAGATATTGTGTTCTCTAAAACAATTTCACATCATTACACATACAGACAAGTATTTCAGTTTCTTCTGTCTTGTCTGCCCTTTAAAGCATATCTGGGTTCTGTATACTAATATTTTGTCTGTTATATATTAATATATAAGGTGCATTGTATTCATATTTAGACTTCTGTAGTTACATATTTTGGCTGCTCTGTATATTAATATCTGGCCTGCCGTATATTAATATTGTTATATTACTTTACATGTCTGCTCTTCCCCAGAGACGAGCAGGTTCAGAGAAGCTGGACTCTTCTCTCTTCTCGGCTACATCCTACCTACCTTCCTTATTCAACCTAACTGTCCAGGGACTAAGGGTGGAAAATAGTAATTTTCTAAACCCTGGTACATTACATCTCTCCTTTTTTTTATACAAGGTTAATGCTCTTTGTGCATTGTCCCTGTTCAAATAAAGAAACATAACATAGCATGCCTCTGTTCATATTATGCACTGTACTGTGTATTCATTCTGTTCTAGTCTCTTTCCAAGGTTGTGGTGCTGCTGGTCATCAACATTGCAAAACTTGGTTGGTTATGCCCAGGCTTGGGGAGTAACCAGCCCGTTCTCATTTCCAGGGCATTAAAAAGCGAGGCTTTGTCACAGCCGTCGGTGTTCGGTACCGCTGCACAAGGGACCCTTTAGTGCTGGTATGAAACGCACCGGGCGTTCCATTAACTATAATGTAATGTAAACCCATCTGAGGCAACAGTAAACGCTCAAAGGAAGTGCGAGTGGAGTGCGGTGACGTAGTTAGCTGTTCGTTCAGGCCCCGTGTTCACAACATTCAGTGTCACTGTACAAACGTAGTAGTGTTAAGCCAAACCATGTAGTTATTTCCTAAACCTAACTATAGTGGTTTTGATGCCGAAAAGTGAAGGAATGACCATTGGATTGATATTCAGGCCAATTTTTATAGCATTTAGTTATCTTGTGTGCAGAGTGAATCATTTGTCGAAGTTCACAAGTACACAACAAAATTATTTAACTGGTGATACCATCCAACAAAAAGCAAAAACTTTTTCCCCAAAACTTTTCAAAAGTTTTGTTTCTGTTACACAACTTATTTTACTGAAATTTGTCCAATTTTAATCAACAATGAATAACTCCTATCCAATCCTGCTTTGTTTTGGGATATTTCTGTACTCTCTCCACCCTACTTGTCAGTCTAATTGTAGTGCTTTAGGAATTCAGATCCTTACCTTCTTTCGTATTATCCCTCTGGTCTGAAAGGCCTATAGGCTACCAGCAATGTTTGCCAAATAAGATGTTTCTGGATTCAGCTCACGGGAGGTTATTATGAAAATACATTGTGAAATATAATTTCTATCGAGCCAGGGGGTCCATTAATTTGAGCTTAAAAAGTGAATCCATTTGCAAAAGCCGCCACTACAGCTCTTCCCTGTTTCAATTCACTCGCAGCCATTTGTAATTGCTTTGTGCCGTGAGTGGAATGGACGCCTGCTTATGATTGAATGCACAGTCGGCATTGATGAGAGTGGGAGATATCTGGGGTTTTCGCTGTAGATATAATTCTTCAGTGATGCCAACTGGGATAATTCCCCAAACTAAATGGTCAACAGTTTAGATTACAGCTCTCAGCATTGACTTCCTGGTGTAAAACCGTCAAACAACGGGAGACAACGATCTGCTTGATTTTCCTGCAGGGGGGTGGAGGGGGGGAGATTCAGTGCTGTGCCAAATATTTGCTGTCTAACCTCTGTCTAAGCCAATTGATATTCTGTGTAGATATTTCTAGCACTTTCTCTGTGATCAAGTATGGTTCTTGGTTTTCAAAGGAACCGTGAAAACGTTGGCGTTAAATGAAACATACAAATGTAACGAGACGCTCCATCATCTAGGCTGTGTTGTGAACATAAAAGAAGTTATGGATTACAGCTTTACATAAATCACAAGTCACTGTGACCATACCAAGGCTAAGGTTCCTTTGTTAAGAACCAAGGACGACTGAACTAATCTGCCGGCTGATTTATAGGTTGCAATCTTGAGCCACACAGTCAAACTGAACGCAGTTTATATTTCCACTCAGGATGGGGGCGACAGGCAGGGCCAGTTCTAGTCTGCTATATTAGGGTGGGGTGGTAGACATACAACAGGTGGGTGACTTGGGCGGTAGGTAGGTTAGAGAAGCGGACTAGTAGCCAAAAGGTTGCTGGTTCGAATCCCTGGCTAGACGGCACAAAAATCTGTCAAAGTGACAGCTGGCAACCAGAGAGTTGTCACAGTCACGATTAGATGAAAGCTCCTGCCATTTTAGCCCTCAGCAGCTGTGGCTCAGAGGTAGAGCAGGTCGTCCACCAATCGGAAAGTTGGCGGTTCGATCCCCGGCTCCTCCGGTCACATGTCCGGTCAAGTGTCCTTGAACAAGACACTTAACCCAAAATTTCTCTCTGTCAATTAGTATTTAGATTAGATCTTGATGGGCAAATTGGCAGCCTTGTATGGCAGCCTCTGCCATCAGTGTATGAATCATGTAGTGTAAAGCACTTTGAGTGGTCGGAAGACTAGAAAAGTGCTATATAAATGCAAGTCCATTTACCATTCACCTAAAGTTAACAATGATGACACCCAAATCTCACTGCTACAGTAATGTAAGGGGGACGTCCACAGTGTCTGGTTCACTGGAGACACTCACCTCACCTCTGCCTCTCATTGTCTCTCTGCTGGACTGCTTATATACCTTACCATACTGATATATTCTGTTATATATTATACTCTACCATATGACATAATAGAATATTTGATATTATATTTGATTCTGTTATATTGCCGTACTATACTCCATATATATTTTGTTATATCTTACACTATCTTATACTAGGTCATATTTTAGGTTATATTGCTGTACTATACTATATATTATGTTATGTTATATCATACACTATGTTATACTATATACTAGCCTATTTTATATTGCTGTGTTGTACTACATATTTTAAATTGAATATTAACAATTTAATATAATGCAAAATACAGGTGAAAATTTTCTTATAATTATATTGAGTTTTTTAATGACTTTGAGGCACTCTGCAGAGCTCTTTTGTAACGTTTTAATATTTGGGAACATACAGTTCAGAAAACTGATTTAATCTAAAGGAAAATTTATAAATGTTATATCATAATTATTATTAGTATAATTATATATAGATTTTGGGATTCAAAATGCTAAAATTCTGATAAATGATGTTGATATTACTCTAATATTTGAAAATCATGAATATCAGGTTTGGGTTTCTCAGTGTTCTTACTGTGGGATTGAAATTTTGTTTCGGGAAAGAAATTATTTTCATTAGTGCAATTGTATTATTGTCAGTGAAGAGTAAGACCCATGCAGCTCCATTACTCTGTGCAGTTTAATATACCAATATTGATAAGATAATCATTATTGATTCAATTATTTCCCCTCCGACTCATTTGGTTGTAGGACATAAGCGATTAACGCCATTAAAATGGATTCAAAAATATAAACGTTAAACATTTGCACTCATGCTTTATTTATCACTGCTTCCCCAAGTTTCCGTTATTATAAATGGTGCAATATTGTTGGGATTTTCATAACCAGTGGGATGGATTATACTGGCTTCATAGGACATCAATGATACATCATACAAATGTTTCCTTGCAGACTCATAAATAACACATTTCTTTTGCCCTTTTTTAAAAAATATGCACATACGGTTTGTCATATCATCTGTGACACATTACTCCTCCATAAACATCAGGCTGTGTGACACGACAGCCTCCTTACCGTTGGATCTTAAAAAGATATAGGCCTGCCAAGTCAGCATCACAGATGTGGGGAAATGGCATCATCAAATTTTGGAGTTCTCAAACCCTGTATGAGTTGCACACATGAAAAGATGGTCAGGTGTTGAAGATGGCAGGAATCCAGTATCATTATATTCCTCTTTATATTCAATGATATGCAGATGGCTGACAATACAGAAAATGTGTTGATGCATTCCTCCACATCTGTGATGTCTGTGATGTATACAACTGGCATTCTGTGGGATATGATGTACAACATCAGCTGCTTCTGCTGCACTCCTCTGTCAGTGACGGTGGTCCTGTTCCCAGAGCTGCTGTGCACTCACAAGTGTTTTGACTGAGCTCGCGGCCTTATACATAATTATGTACTTTTGGACGTAAGTGGATCAAAAATAGATTTGAGTCCTTTGGGTCACAGTTGAACCCCCGTCTCCTAAAATTATCTCTATATACTACATGGTTTTGCCTTATATGTTTTGGAGCAAATATAGTTGCTGCATGGATTATGATGTTCTCTGGCAATATTTCTTTCAGCCAAGAGTGCAATATTGTTGTACCTCAAGGACGTTATGGGGAGGTGGTCGAAATGGTCAAGGTGGTTTGTGGGTGTGCAAAATGTAGGGCTTTGACTCCAGAGACCAGGGTCCAACAAACACAGGACTTTCAACAAGGAGACCGGTGTTCATGTCCCAAAGTGTTGCGTTATTTTGAAGTTACTTTAGTGACGATTGTGACGTATTTTGCGTACTTATAGTTATTTTAAGCCCAACCATGGTGTTTTTCCTAAACTTAACTACGGCAGTCACTGTCGTTTTGTTGTATGGCATACAAATGACATGCAAAAAGCCTAAAATGCCTCATGACATGTCCTTTTGTCATGCTATTTATACACCTTCCCGTGAGAGCCTGTTGGATTTGACCGTGCCCTTGATGTAGGATGGGCCAGTGCGAGGTGCGGCGGAGCGTTGTAGTGTGGGAGAGCATGGGTAACGTACACTAACTATATTCCTTCCACTAACTATGTTCGGTACAGATGACCTTTTTTTTCTCCGATCGCTGAATAAATACTACCAGGTCCTGCATAAAATGTATATGCAGGTCATCTTCAGCGACCAAGCAAGAGACCTCCACTCAATTTGTTCCTGTGAGATTTCAGTAAGTTTGCGAGGTGCGCCCACAGCGCCCGGAGGGGAAGCTCCAGTCCTGACTGCAGCTTGAGAGGGGAGATGACTAGAGCAGTGAAACTGTACATTTTGACTTAATTTATGCTTCTTAAAAGTACTGTAGTCTGTATGAAATGATTATTATGATATCAGAAGTAGCTAAATATATTACCCTTTGTTGAATGAATGCTTTCAAAAGGGCATTTTAAACATCACTGGCGTCTACTGACTGCTTGGCACTGCAGCAGCAAGTCTGTCAACACAGACGCTGTTTGCACGTAATACTGCGCGCAATATTGATGTTACAGCAGTGTAATTAAATAAAAGGTCAATAAAGTTAGGGTTTACTACATCAATCAAATATTTTGACATTTTTATTAATCGCCGTTGAAATCATCTTATGCGCTCTGTACGGAACACCGTTAAGCTTAATGATCTTCCGTACGCAGGTGGAGGAGTCCCCACTTTTCTCAAAAACAAATGGTCCAAAAGACATCAATCAAAGTGTAGACTGTCTAATGGATATTCCCCCCGGAGAATGAGCACACAAACATGCTTGTCAGGCTCCTAACAAAAGAGGAGTGCTCCCTGGCGTGGCGCTGAAGGGCGAAAAGTGTACGAGACACCGTTATTCTACGTTAGCTTAAAGACCAGGAGGGCTTCTGCATTCTGAATGAGCTGCAGAGGTCGGACGGCACATGCAGGCGCACCAGCCTGGAGGGAATTGCAGTAGTGGCTTTGAGATGACAAGAGCAATTCAATTGACAGTTGCCTGGAGACATATGCAAAGCCATCCGAACTTTACATGAAAAATGCATTTGCTGTTGCAAATTTGGAGCATACACACGTGATTTTTAGGAGATAGGGGTTGCACAGGTGCACAATTAAAATATGAGTGAAGCGCAATCTATTATACGGCTGTGTAGACAGCTGCATTGGTTAAAATAAAACCTCACAGGGATGACTAAAAATCCGGTGAACACACAACATTATCGGGACAATATCCTGTACGGGCGTTTTTCACAGATACCCCTGTATCTTCACTGTGAATGTTGTAGATTACAACCAAAAACTTGTCCATCACTGTCAGTTTTGTCCATTGGGAATTTTTTCTGAATGCACAGATTTCAGTTTTTTCCAATATACTTCCATTTATAATGTACAGTATCTATAGTCTCCATTTACTTCCCGTCCCACAGCTTTTAATCATTTTAGTCACTGAGACCTCTACAAAAGCCTAATCTCAGGGCATGATTGGAGAACTCTCAGCTGTAATTAAATGATAAGGTGTTTATGCAAATATATCTGATTTTTGTTGGCGGCAAGACGGCAGCTGTTAGAATGAGGAGTTTGAGATAGTAAAGATCATTGATTAAATAGAGAGTCTGTTAGTGTCATCCCTCTTGCTTTCTGTCTGTTCGACAGTCACTTCCTCACCTTATCAGTTTGGCAGATTAGCTGTGAAAGTAATACTGATGCTGTTGGATGCCATCAGACATATTTTAATGGAAACTGTGGCGGCTCAGAATTTACAGCCAACCTCTACGCCGATGCCCGCAAAATATCCACTGCTTTTTGAATAGCTCTCATCAGTTATCAAATTAGCTGCTCACTCCAGCAGCAGTAAAAAACATGAATGTTTGTGCCATTAGGACAGCAGAGAGAACAGTGCCAGGAGATGAAATGGATGAATGCTCATGTAATTATAAATGTAGGTCATCTGAATCACCACATGGTCTTCAGCAAATGCAATTTCTTCCTATTTTTTTTAGAGTTTAAGATAATTGCTTTACCATTCATAGTGTAAAGTGGCTGAAATAATGTCCCAGTGATCATGGTTGAAGCTTTTGATTGCTTCCACTAGAGCCAGGTGGTTTCCTCAGGGTTTCAAGAGGCTCATTGTGCGAGCATTCACAAGCTTGAAACCATCTATGATGAGGGACAAGTACTGCTTTAAGTTAGGTAAAGATGTCATTTCATCTGTTTCTGAGAAGCCGGTAGAAGTGTTGGTTGTGGAGAAAAACTTGTGATAGCATTAGACAGAAAATGAAGAAGAGAAACCTCCATGACAGCTAGCTGGAGCAAGCGGCAACCTCCGGCTTTGAAAAAGGAAGCCGACGCAAAAGTGCCTAAAACTGCATTTCCTCAAATGGCCACTTAAGGCTGGCTCCAAAAGGGAGTCAATCGCCATAGACCCCCAAGCCGTGGTGCTAAAGTACCCGGACCATCCGGCGAACTTCAGCATCAATTGGGCCCATAGAGCAAGCGCAGTAGCGTTTTCTTTAACCCCGCCTGCCAGCCCTCGCTCCAGCGAGTCGGACTGTCTCATTCACATGAACAGAAGAAGGGAAATGACTCTGGATTCGGTTATTAGTGCATTTTACAACTTTTAGGACCTAATGATTTAAATAAGGGCTATTCAAGTGTTCATACTGGGAAGTTGATTCATCTCTTTGTATTAATATGCTTGCTTTATGCAAACACGTGTATGTGTTTATTATTGGAAATAACAATTAACAACACAAAACAATGACAAATATTGTCCAGAAACACTCACAGGTACTGCATTTAGCATAAAAAATGTGCTCACATCATAACACGGCAAACTGAAGCCCAACAGGGGAGATTGGTGGGTACCCACAGAACTCATTTTCATTCACTGATCTTGAGGTCAGAGGTCAATGGACCCCTTTGAAAATGGCCATGCCAGTTTTTGGAACGTTATTTTGCCTCCTTCGCAACAAGCTGGTATGACATGGTTGGTACCACTGGATTCCTTAGGTTTTTGTAGTTTCATATGTTACCATTATCTTGACTCTACACTTTAAAATTGCGTTAAATGTGTTAAAGAAATTAGTGGCATTGAAACTAATTTGTGATAACGTGTTATTATCGTTATTAGAACTTTGACAGCCCTACTTTTTACATGTAGTCCCACATTTTGATGATGCAGTTGAAAGGTTTTCCAGATAGGTTACAATACTTTCAGTACTTTCAGATCATCTTTCCCACTTCTACTTCTTCTGTAATGCAATACAATTTAAAAAAGAATCTATGGCAATTAAATGATGCAAGAAATTGCGTCATCTTTTGATTAAGTTTATTCAATGAAGGCATGTAGATAGCAGCTTCACAGTCAGGATATATCTTGATTTTTCATTTCTTGGTGTTTGATGCTCTTACTGGCAAGTGCCCAGCCTTGAACTATACTGCAGGTTCACTGGCTCCAAAGCAAAGTCCAGCCCCTCAGTCAACGTAGGTACACTATCAAAGGTGAATTCACAATGAACCCATGCGTACAATTCATCTCTGGGAACCTGGAGTTTCTTGTGGCTCAAGAAAGCAAACACCTGCTGTATTCAGCTCCGGATGACCTCGAGGTGTCCTAGGCAGGAATCACTACAAAAATCACAAGAAAAGTGGAGGCTGCAGAGGCACTTAAAGAGGCAGGGAAAGCGAGGCTGGAGCAAAGGGAATGGCTGAGGGGAGGACCGGTCTGGGCAACATAACACCAGCTCTGTCTGTCTTGCCTGAGGGAAGAGGAAGAGGAAAGACAAAGAGAGTGGCGGTCAAAGAGGCAGAGTGGTTCCAGGACCTGAGCTATGCATCAACCTGTTTTTAGATATAAAAAAAGAAGTTTGTAAGGAGGTAGAGGATAATAGGGATGGTGGGGTTACAATTGGGTTTAACACTGTGATTCCAGATTTTATGTTGGAGTTGATTTCTTAAGACTAACAACCAGGTTCATTCAAATGGCGGCAAGCGAGTTGTTGGTATTTTGGTGGAAATTGGGTCTTGGACTCTGCGCTTAGAATAGAGGCTCAGGATCATGTCTTTTTCTGGCGTCACTTCGCTGTGACTGATGCACATGTTGACAAAATCACCAGACGAACGGACTTAAAATGTTAAGAAACAATTTTCATTAAACACTCTCAGCCAGTAAATGTGTTTAAATTGGCATCGTAAATTAATGTTTCATGTGGTTAAAGCAGAAATGCCGGTAAATCAGTCTACATTCATGTATAAGTTAAAGCTAGGGTTGGTAGTGTTCTTCAAAAACATTTTTTGTTATATTTGCTGTAAGTCTTATTACATCCCGATAGCAATCAATAAATCAAATGCTCTGACAAAAAAAATAATGTTAAAGAACTGTAATATACCTAGATACTTGCGCGCACTCTGGAGGGGGGAGTGGCTTTGGAGGGAGACCTGAAGGGACGGACTGTCAGTGTTGCCGACAGTTGTTGCAAACGTGAATTTTTATTTGAGTGAAAACAGTTGTGCTTAGAGTTTAGCAGTCTGGATACTTGTCGTTGATACATGACCTTCAAGCTTTCAGAATTGTGTGCATGGTTCCATCTTTTTGTGTTTTCAATGCAGAAGAAATGTGATATATACAGTATATATAGGTGTTATAACCCATGAGGTTAAAATGCCATAACCTGCTGCTTCCTACCTCGACTCTCATCTGCTAGCAATCCCAACCCAACTCTTAAGTGTTGTATTTCCCCCTTTCTCAGCACCTCCCCCACCTCTATAAATTATGGTTGAAAATTGATTTCAAGACACGGCAACTTCATGTATTACATGTTACACCGCGAAGCTTGAATTCAACAGTTAAATAATGGAACCATTTCAAAATGATGTCAAAGACAACAGAAGGGAAGCAGTTTCTAATATGGCGACGTTTGAATTAAAATTTTAACAAAACAAATGTAAAGGGGAGAAGTAGCAGAAGAACAGTGTACCACATATATAATCCCATGTATAAGATATCACACAAATGGCATTACATCAGACAAATAAGAAAGAAGAAGAAGAAGAAAAGAAAGGCACTTTATTAATCCCCAAGGGGAAATTCAATTCAAAGGTGTATAGGAGGAGAGGTTTTGTACCTGAGGGGTCAGTGGGGTTTAAGAGGTAAAACATACAATGAATGCTAATTGTGTGGAAACATTTTCCAGGTAATGTTGATACACCAACTTCATGGAAATGTGAGTATTACAGTATGTTGTATGCTTTATATGGTATATGGTTGGGAATTATTTGAATTACTCTCACAGTTTTTGATGCTTTGAATTCATATTGTACATTTTCTTTGTATACTGTATATCTCAATGTATTCATACATAGTTTCCATAGGAACTACGTTCTACAGAAAAAATGATTCCTTAGAAACCCTTTCACAGTGAGGTCTGTGGATGAATGTGCTTATTTAAAATAACTGACATTGATATTGGACTGAACAATTGGAAATAATCTTGGTTTT
Source organism: Adelosebastes latens (assembly GCA_916700685.1). Classification (NCBI taxonomy): domain Eukaryota; kingdom Metazoa; phylum Chordata; class Actinopteri; order Perciformes; family Sebastidae; genus Adelosebastes; species Adelosebastes latens. The sequence goes on from CAKAKR010060673.1 coordinate 51,077, forward strand.
CCCACCCTAGTTAGTTAGTGATTAGTGTATTGCAGTTATTTATAAAAATCTGAACTGTTAGTTTCATTCAAGACATATGTGCAAACACAGTACAGTATAAGCACACGAGCATACCTTACAGGGAGAAGTTAGGCTGTTGTGACTGATGGTGCTAAGTAAAGCATCAGCATAGAAGAAGTAAGTACGCACCTCAAATTGTTCAAATCAGGTCTTTATTCATTTATTGTGTCAAGAAGAGAACAATCTTATCCAACAGGTGTTACAGTCAATGCTGAACCATATATATGTATGTGTGTGTAGATATACAGACATACTTGAGAATTTGTCTAAAGATTATCAGTGTCACACCATTATAAAACTTAATTCTGCTTTCCTACACTTACTCACCCTCAAACACACACACATACGTCCCTGTTCTTCGATCTTTGTGAGGACCCTCATTGACAAAATGCATTCCCTAGTCCCTTACCCAAACTTAACCATCATGACTAAACGCCTTACCCCAACCCTTATCCTAACCTTAACCTTGACCTAATTCTAACCTAACCCTTAAAAACCAAGTCTGAACCCTCAAACAGGCCCTTGAAGAAGTGAGGACCGGTCAAAATGTCACTTTCCAAAAATGTCCTCACTCAGTTGGTTAGACCCTTGTTTCGGTCCTCACTATTCAGCCAGTACAGGAACACACACACACACACACACACACACACACACACACTATTTATTACACTTTAAAAAAAAATCCCAATTTCATATGCTGTTGAGAGTTAATACCTGATCTCTTATCCCCAGAACAATAATGGGCCTTTTTCCAATATTTGTGAGGCCTATAGAAATGTGATGGTAGAGGAGTACAATGGACAACACAAACACTCCTGGGCAGACCTGCAACTCAAGAGCAACTTGCATGACTATTCCAACAAGTCCGACATAAACCTCTGTGAGGGAGATAAAGAGAGGGGGGGAGAGGGAGATAGGGAAATTGGAAGCCATTCCTCATTCAGCATGCTGCGTAGCATGTTAAGTGATGAAGAGGTGGCGAGCCTGGCGCATGTTACATCCTTCACTGCCCTTGGTCTCTTCAACCCTTTTCTTATTGATAATTTATACTCATAGCTGTAATTTAAGCAGATCTGCTTTAAACACTGTCAGGAGGGTATGTATTATGAATCGTCTGGCTCTCCAATGCCTCGTTACATAACACTGATGGTTCAAAGTATTCTCTGTTAACGGCAGGATAGAGCCAGTCAGCCAGTCCCAAAAGTATCAATAAATGCTACTCTATATAGGTCATAGGGCAACTGTAAAGACTTGATCGTTGCATCACTTTAAATTTAGTTGCATTGTCTGCCACAGTGGCTTTTTATATTGCCACTAGGGGGTGCCAAAATCAGACATTTTCCAAATTCTACACGTAGCCGATCTGGGCCCCATTTAATGATCGACCTTAGAACTTAAGAGCAAATGTCTACACTTGTTTCTTAAAGCAGTATTTATGAGTAAGTTAAGAGCTTCCTAGTGTTCCCTGTATATGGTGCTGAAGATAATGCTGAATACATAACAAAGTAATTTATATGGCATATTCTGCAAGCTGTTAAAATTACATACAACACAAGGTGTTCAGTATTAAAGCAAAGCTTCAGGTGCAAAAAAACAGTCTACAGCAAAACAATTGTTGAATTAGTTTGAATGTGTGTTAATTTGTATTGTCTTATTTCCTCATTTAAACATTCAGGGCCCTATCTTACATCCGGCACAAAGCGGCGCACAGTGCAGCGCAACTGTCATTGCTAGTTTCTGACCGACGCAGTTGTCATTTTCACGCCCAGCGCCCACGTTGTGTAAGTATGTACTTACACCCGTTGGGCGTGTTGGTCTTAAGATGAGGTGTAGGCAGATGCTTTGTTGCCGCATTACTATCTTGAGGCAGCAGAAAGCGATTGCGCCACCGACCAACAAAAACCTGGTTGAAAATCTGCCGCAGTATTTTCCTGCATTATTCAGATTGTAAGATGTGTCTACACAGGCAAGTTCACAACACACCTCCCCCCTAAACGGTGTAAATATGGCCCTCAAACTCACTTAGAAAAGAACATCAAATACAAATTGCTGTGTCATTCATACGCCATTAGGTGAGACTGGGTTGTAGGGCTGAACCAAATGCTTCGAAGCTTCGTTGCCATGGTATTCGACCTCCAGATCACTATTCGAATGTTTTTTTTTTTTTTTTTTGTTTATATATGTATGTAAAAATCTATGTATTAATATTATATAAATCCAAAGTAGCCCATTAATTAAAGAATAATCCCACAACATTATTCATATTCAACACTCATTATTATTAGTTATTCTCAGACGGACAGTTTGTTGTGTGCAGAGGTGCGTGCGTACAGTAGTGTGGCAGCGGCGCTGTTGCGGACACTGAAATGGGGGAGATGGAAACAGACAGGAGAAAATGTCAGCGCGCTGCTCCGCAAAAATTTGTATGCCTTCGAATATTACTCACTAAAGCATCGAAGCCCAAACAATGGTATTCGGGAAGGCCCTACTGGGCTGGATCGAAAGCTCTAGAGCAGCTACTAAGTGGACCTTGTGGTGACATTGTTTGGTCAACTGGTGTTTCCAAGGTCAAAAATGACCTCTCAATCTCAATTTGCAGATTAGATTTCTTCAAGTGTTCAGAATGTATTCAGAATACAGAAAGTAAAAGAGGGAAGAGCAGAAGAAGGAAGACGGGAGGAAAAACAAAGAAAAGAAGAAAAATGAAGGAAGAAAGAAGGTAAAAAGATCAGGAGAAAAGATAAGAAAAATAAGAGGAAAGGAAAAGGAACAAAATTATGTTTTTTTTAGCTCAGCAAAAGTATATACTGTATAGTAGTATTTATCTCTATTTTATACAAGCTTTCAGCTAAGCTTTCTTACTCAGGCATACAAAGCAGACTCAATGAAAGAAAACATATGTATGTATAGACAGCCCAATTAGCCCTTATGCAAAATATGTGTATCCATCACACAAGATTATAGTCAAGTATATTGTAGTCTTGGCATGTATGGACTACAGAAGGCGAGCGATGGACATTTGAACTGTAAAATCTAGATGTACAAAGTATCTAATAACACATAAAGAAACCCAGCCAGCTGGAGTTCCATCCCACAACCTCTTCGCTGTGAGGCTACAGAGCAAACCACTGAGCCACCCTCACAATACAGTCTATAGATTGAAAAAAAAACAAGTGCAAAACCCATTTGATCTGAGTGAATTACCTCTCCGTCAGTGCCTAATAATAACTGTAACCTCAGCCAAAGAGAATCTGGCTGTTCACTCTCATTTGCTCCCATTGTGCCGCCGAGCCAATGCCCGCCAGCTCCAATCCAATTAGCAACAGTAGCAACTCTCCCACACTTCAATTTAATATGCTTTCTCAACTTTTTGTGGGATTAGAGAGGGGGATAGACTGTGTAATGAGGGAGACCGAGCTCCGAGGTGCTTAGAGGAGTGACTGACTAACTGTGAGGCTGCAGGAGATCCAACACCTGTCCTGATGTGAACCGGAGGTACGCAGCATTGACGCATGTCCAGCTGAGCATTAGACGTCAGCAGTGCTCTCAAGGTGAAAGAAATTGTTCTGCATCAATGGAATGTACAGTATAAATGCATACATTTATGTGCAAGTGCTTCCTTATTGTGTATGTTCATATACAGTATATATATAGCCACTGTGCAGCCTGATATCTTCAAGCAAGGGTCTCCGAGTTGTTCCAACCACTAACTTTGTTACCCGAGGTGACCGTCCTTTCCAGGCCATGCCCCTCAGCTTTGGAACTCCCTGCTTCTTAACCTAGCCCACTCCCTGGTGTCTTTTCAAGCTAGGGTTGGTAATCTTGAGAAACTAGCAAGTTTGTGCAAGACTTTCAAAATGATCCGACTGAAAAACCCAACCCAGTGTTGCCAACTCTTTTCCAATGAAAGTAGCTCAAAGTAGCACTAGCTCCAAAAGTCAATAAATCTAGCGAGAAAGTCGCCAAGTCGGCAACACTGAGAGTCCGTCGCTTCAGGCTTCCCTCCAAAGCCACTCCCCCAAAAGCCTAAGTTTGGAGCCACGATCCAAACTTGTGCTAAATTGTGGCAAAGAAAAACTGGCATGACCATTTTCAAAAGGGGTGCCTTGACCTTTGACGTCAAGTTATGTAAATGAAAACTGGTTCTATGGGTACCCACGAGTCTCCCCTTTACAGACATGCCCAGTTTATGATAATCACATGCAGTTTGGGGCAAGTCATAGTCAAGTCAGCACACTGACACACTGACAGCTGTTGTTGCCTGTTGGGCTGCAGTTTGCCATGTTAGGATTTGAGCATATTATTTTATGCTAAATGCAGGACCTGTGAGGGTTTCTGGACAATATTTGTCATCGTTTTGTGTTGTTAATTAATTTCCAATAATACATATATACATACGTTTGCAAAAAGCAAGCATATTTGCCCACTCTCATGTGGATAAGAGTATTAAAAATATTTGACAAATCTCCCTTTAAAGTACATTGACGAGCGAATAAAAAATGTGCCATTAATTTGCGATTAATTTGGCAGCTTTATGTGCAGCCTGTCCCGGTCCCGGCGACACAAAATGACTGCTGATGACGTTTTTTTCCTGCTAAATATATGTGTGTAGGGCTTCAACTTCCACTACTAGAAATATAGAACAACTGCAGATGGATAGTGGCAGCTTGTTTTGTTTAGTAATAGTAACTTGTTTTAGTAAGGCTGTACCTAAAAGTTAATTCTGCATCTGATTTTTGGTTGTGGCTACGCCATTGGTGCACACAGGTAAACTTCTTACAGTCCTGTGACAGCCCAGTTACCGGATTGTTTCCTTTTTTTTTTTTAGTCAGACCATTTGATTTATTGATTGCTGTGGGATATAATGAGAATTGAGGATTACCAACCCATAGCTTTAAATCACTTCTTAAAACTCACTTTTATCAGAAAGCTTTTTAAATCACAACTATGTTTCTTTTTATAGTGTTTTATTCTGTGTTTTACTATACTGGTAAATTCCTCTTGTTTTACTGTTAAGCACTTTGTTTAGAAAAGTGCTGTACTCCTCTCACTTAGAATCACTTCACTTTACGTCCTGCCTTTGTGTGTTTTCCCGCCAGTTTTGATTGTCTGCCCTGTCCTGATTAGTTTCACCTGTTCCTCGTTAGCCCTGCACTCAACTGACCTGCTCACCTGTTCACTCTTCCCTCATTAGTCAGTCACTACATATACCAGTCCAGTTCCTCTGTTCTGGTTGGTTGTTCTGTTAACCTGTTTGTCTGGTGCTGTTTAGACTCCTGGGGTGCATCGCATCCCAACTCTCTTAAATTGCATCCATGTTTCCCTCACTTGCGTCACCACGTGAGGAGAGAGGAAACAAGGAAATATGTTTCAGAGAAATGAGACATCCTTTCCCTCTGAAGCGTCACGTGAAGCCTTGTCCATTTCTAATGATGGTGGCACAGCTGGATCTGCTGGCACATGGGAGGTGTTTGCCATCAGGGCTTTCTGCTAGAAAGGGTTTATTTGATGCAAACCATATTTTTTTTCATAACTCTAATCAAGTTGGTTTGTTTCCTAACCTAAGATTTCTGTCAGAAAGGAAGCAAATTTCTCCCATGTGCGATCTGCTGGCAACAGCCAGCTTCTGTTATTACCGTCATGTCCAAACAATAGCCCCCACCACCTACCAGCTCTGTTTAGACGCATTTACATCATTTATTGCAGATTGAAATAAAGTCTATAAATGAAGAGTTAATTTGCAAAAATGAATAAAAGCCATTATTAACTTCCTAGGGCTCTGGTTCAGGCCCCTGCTCGAAAAGGACATGCCCAAAATGAACAGAGTATATGTCTTCGAATACAAGGTCTATTTGAATAATCTAGGTATCATAATAAAGGTGAGAATTCTGCAGAGGTGTTAGCATCAGTATATTACTACTGGGCTAGAGGAAATGAAGATGGAACACAGCATAAATTAAAGGCGCTAAACTCAATATTCAGAGCATTAATATAACAGCCAACAACCATTGTCTATGTAAAGATATAGAGGAGTAATGTCTACCTGAGCAGAGAATGAAGTCTCTCCCTCTGTGTGTTGTAATCGGAGCTTCTCTGTTCTTTGTTGACATAGCCGGGCCGGCAGTGTGTGTCTTTTAGTGCATGTGAGCATGCCCCACTGGCTAGCTCTCATATGGCGGTTACAGCTGATAACGCCGTCCCGTCTGACATCTTCACCGCGGAAACTTAGCACTTAGGGCTGTCCCGAATACCATTTTTAGAGTTTTGAAGCTTCAGTGAGTACTTTCGAAGGTACCTTTTTCTCGAATGAACTTTGTGAGTTATAGCTGGTAGTTTGTCAGTACACTTATACCTAAATTCCGCGTTTGCAACTTTAATTATGCTAGGTGCAGTTCCTGAGGCCTGTACTACCAAGCAGGATTTGGGGTTAGCGAGGTAACTTCAGGGTTAACTCAGGGTTTCCCGTCCTACGAAGGTGGATCACTTCTTACCGGGGTAGATCTCCATGGTAATTTATGCTGAGCACCTAACCTGCTCCGGAGCAAGTTATGTCCCAGATAAGAGATCAACTCGTATAAAAGCACCGCCTACTGACCAATCAAAGCTGAGTGCGCGGATCCTATGGTAATATTACACAAATACTAAGACGTTACAGTCATAATCCAGGCTAAAAACAACACAGTTTAAACTGACAAATGCAAAAAGGACAGCTGTATTTATGCTGTGGGTGTTTACCGCTTTGAATTGTGTTTTTATATTTATTTTTTTACTTCACCTTGAGTCCGTTTCACACCGCCGGAGACGGGGACGCAGCTGAAAGAATGTTGACATACACGCCGCATTCTTGTTAAAGGGCATAATGAAGTGTGATCCATCCATCCATTACATATCTAAAAGCAATTTATATCTAGACGACTATATCTGACTTTTGAGTATTCCATTAAATTAATAAGTCTGTTAATTTACACATTCACACATCGGGAGTTTTTTTCTTTTGCCAGCTGTCCTTCCTGCATTTGGCAGCTTCAACTGTGTTACTTTTAGTCTGGATTAAGTGTTTAACTTCTTCGTATTTGTCTAATTTAGTTTGCTCTTGGTTTGTAAAATATGCCGCTCTGCCTGTCTGTCTGCAAGTCAGTAGACTTGTCCATGTTTGTGATTGGTCACATGCGCGCTCATAGCCAGATTGAGAAACCCTGGGTTGATTTACCGAGTTGATAACCACCGTCGTAGGACCGCTTAACGGGATCTTGTTTGTTAGGGTTAGTTAAGCCAGATAACGAAAAGATACCCTGGGTATGTTGAACTTGTGTCGTAGTACCGACTTCTGATCTCGCTGGATGAGTTATGCTACTGTTTTGTGTTCACTGAACATTTTTGGATCCCTTTTGAAAGATCTCTGTGCAATGAGTGATCTCCGCTACCGCTACGCAGAAGAAAGAAACTGACCCCGTTCTTCAAGAAAGAGCGACGACCCCCTTTTCCTTTCAAATAAGTCGATTCTGGCTGTTTTCCCTCCACTAACAACCAAACCTGCTTCTACCAAATCCCTACATTGTTTCTGTGTGCAATCCAGGGATTGACCTCCGTGGAGTCACACTACTTTGTCACTAGGTCTTTGTCACTTGAACATTAAAATGTGTCATTATGGGGTGGAATTTGCTGAAAGGATTGATGCAGTTGTTTTTCTTTGGACAGCTTTCATGACACACGTTGATGCAGATGACTGGCACAATGAGAGAGAAACTACATGTGAAAATAACCAAACCTGAACCCGACCCAGGCCTGCAGCTTTAGGCAACAAAACTCCCCAAACCTGATTGTTTATTGGGGTCTGGTGGCATCATTCTAGCATGGGCTATTATCTCTGGCATTTGTAATTTCATCATTTTGGTGTAATCAAGGCCGGTGGTGAGGGTGTGTCCGTCGGGAAAAGTAGGTTCTGTTGTGTTTATTTATAGCCTCAGAGGCCTGGGCACCGATTGGTAGAGAGTACTTAAGGCAAAATACTCTCCGAGTTTTTGTCTTAAAAATCCAAACCAACACCACTGATGTAGAAAAGAACAGAGTAGAAGAGAATGGAGGCTTGTCCAAGCTGCTGCAGTGTTTATTGATGCATGTGAATGCTGCAAATAAGGGCTGATCTTAATATTACTATTGTTCAGTTTATTTTCCCTCTTATGTTATGCATTCTATGTATTCTAATTCATCTCATTTATATCTTTTTTTATCTTATTTGTATGTTGTGTGTTTTATTTTCCATCTTATTTTCCATTAATTGTGGCATTCTATCACTGTTTTAATGTTCATTCGATATTCATTTTCCTTTATTGTAAAGCAATTTGTGCAGCATTTCTTGTATGAAAAGTGACAAACAAATGTTGTTGTCATTATTATTATTATTTTTTTATTATTATTATTTTTTTGTATTATTCAGTGGGTTTTATTTTCCATCTTATGTTTTGCATTTTATGTATTCTATTTCATCATATTTTTTTGCTTTTTTAATCTTATTTCTATGTTGTGTTTTATTTTTCTATAATTATGGCGTTCTATCCCTGTTTTTTATGTTCATTCTATGTCTATTATCCTTTACTGTAAATCAATTTGTGCTGCATTTATTGTATGAAAAGTGCTATACAAATAAATGTCATTTTTATTATTATTCAGTGGGTTTTATTTTACATCTTAAGTTATGCATTTTACGTGTTCTATTTCATCTTATTTTTTTAATCTATTTTTATGTTGTGTGTTTTATTATTTTTCTATATTTATGGCATTCTATCGCTATCTACATTATGTCTAATTTCCTTTATTGTAAAGCCATTTGTGCTGCATTTCTTGTATGAAAGGTGCTAATCAAATGAAGATTATTATTAATATTATTATTATTACCATGTGTTCAACTGTAATAAAGCAGAGCACAGGAAAAAGCATCAATCTGAAGCTGTTGTTTTTCTCTTGTGAAAGGTGAGAAAGAGTTTTGTTGAAGTTTCTACTGTTTTTACAAAAACTTTGAGTAAGTGCGTACCATGTCCCAATACCAAACCCTTGAACTGTAGTGGCCATCATACTGTATGTTTAAGTACTTTCCTTTATTGAAGTCATAAATGGAGAGACAATGACTCTGAGCTATGACCAACATGAAACAAAGTTTCTTTTGTGTTTTTTTTTTTTTTCTTCTTAAGTGCTTCATTTGAATGCATAATAATCCTGAAACCCGAGCAGAATCCACAGAGTGCAGCAAGTGCCCTCTCTTGTTCTCCTGTGCCTTGATGCTCGGTGTCTGTGGGAGTGAACCAGGCTCTCTCAGATCACTAAAGTCTCTATAACTTTGCCCTGACTGTGAACACAATCCTCCTGAGTGCAGCCTTGAAGAGGAAACACACAGCAGCCAGACTTTAGCTCCTATTTTTCAATACCACATCAAAGACAAAGCACTGGCCTTTCAAAGTGTTTAATTTCAAAAGTGAACGCTTTAGTGTATCTCCTAAATAATATTAAAATAGCTTTTAACGGGCATTGTCATAGTCTGTAAATAGAACAATAACTTGCTCGTTGGCAAAGAGTGCCACCTACATACAACTTCAGCTGATGATTGAACATGCTGCCGTACTGGGCACACTGCTCAAGTGAGGACGGATCCTTCCACCATTTGCATTATATCAAGAAAAGAAGTTAACATCACTGCAAAAATTTGACACAAGGAATGATTATCTTAATCATAATACATATGCTTGTGGCTTACCGTGATAAGTAAACACCAGATTCACATGGTGCCAAATGTCATGCCCTTAGATTAAAAATCTGTGTAGTAAGAAATTAGCTGGCTGGAAACAACTGCTATAAAATACAACCAACATATTAACAGAGTTAGTATTCTGTATCATTCTGTCTGTTGATGTGTTTAATATTTCTGCATACTGGGGTCCCTAAACAGTCTTACAATTACATAAATTGAGTATCACTGTAAAGCCATTTCATAGTAGTGAGACAATTTTTTTTTAAAACTGTATAAAAATGACCTGTGGTGAACTCTAGGATAATCACAGCCTCATGAAACTTTACAACCACAAACTATCAACAAAGAGTATTCAGAGGATGGATGGCTTTCCTAGCTAGATTGACAATAAGGGGGTTTCTGAGCAGTTTCCAGAACAGAAGTGCTCGCCATCCAATTGCCGAAAAATGCAATTCTCGCAGAAATCTCCAAATGTCAAACGTTTTTGAACTTTCACAGCATGGCTTTTTCTACGGTGTTCCTCAAGGTCTCGGAGTCTTAATGTGGTATTTTGGAGGTATTATTGATAATTTTTATCAATTATCGTATAGTACATTTTCTTTTTAAATTTAGAAACAAATCTGTGTAACAAATGGTATCAACCCAACGACAATTTATGAGACATAATAGCGCATAGGAATGGCCATCATACACTTGATATGTTATATCATAATAATCAAAATGTTATATGCTTTTATACACTTTCACAAGTTACTTTAATTAGTTAATTAATTAATTCGTTTTTATTTCTGATTTATGACTAGAACAACTTTACACACAGTACTGAGCTGCATCTCAAATTAATCTTCAGGTTCCCAGCTTTCAGATGATGTACACCACTTCTATGTGACATCTACTGTTGACCTGCTATCTCCCCCTAAAACCCGCTGTACCCCCCTAAAAAAGACAAAAACGGCTCTATTGTGGGTCTCGGAGGGTTGGCTGGTCTTTGATTGTACTTAATGTGTGTTTCATGTCCTGTCTGTCTATCCCAATTACATAACCTATTATGTCATGACTTGTTTAAAAAAAAGTGTGGCAGTGGTTATTGCTACTTTTTCCTGTCATGAAACATAACTTCTGTATAGAGTGACTAGCGGGCTGGACTATAGACCATGTCATAGTTGTAAACATTCCAAATGGATCCCAGTTTATTTCTTGTTGCAGTATACGTGAATGACATCAGTTGAAAGTTGAAGTTGGAAGTAAACACGGACCCAAGCTGTTGCCTAGCAATGCAACTCCATTGAAACGATCTATAGAGCATCTTGAAGTGGACTCCAAATGGCTTCAGGAAACTTTCAGAAACTAAATGTATTCAGGCTGCTGCTTCTCACTGTTGTATGTAACATTTTCTTGGCAAGTGTTCCACTTCTGTGTTCGCATCCTCCACCACATTTTTAAACTGTCTATAAATCATCGGGTTAAAGACCAAATAAACAAACTCACAGTGAAGACAGAAAATCATTGTTGCAGTGCTCTCTGTGGGTTTACTGCAGAAGTAACATATCTGCTCTGACACACTGACCTATTCTGAAATCAAATGAGCTCTACCCATGGGTCCAGCTGTGGTACATCTGCTGTGTTGTCCCTAATGAAAGAAACACCTTGCAACAGGTCCTTGGGCTTCTGACAACAGCCACCATTAGCACTCGAGCTAACAAGTGACACGTCAGTGATGGGAAACATTAAAATTTAGAATGGATTGTGCATGGCTGAACATCATTGGTACCCAACCTACCAAGCATCAGTGATATCGGTGAGGTGAGGTGCCTGCGCAGAGCCTAAAGGATATTAAAAGACAATACAACTTGCACTTTGTTGTGCAACCCCGTGTTGAAGAATGACAATAAATTAACCTTGAACATTCACATAGATTTGGATTTCACTCCCTGGATAGAACTGGTTATCGAGAACCGCTTCTAAGAACCATTTCCAAGTATATGACAAGTGGGAATTGTTAAGTTCTTCATTATATTTAAGTTGATACAAATTCAAAATGTAACTTAGCTATCATCATCCTTTACATTACTGTATGTACACATCAAGTGCAGTACATGGTTAGGGCATGTTGTTCATTTAATAAATAAAGAAATACCATTTGTAGAATAAACACTGTAGTTCTGTACTTTGAAAAACTCACTTACTGGCACATATCTTTTACTGGCAGCATTTTTTGAGCTGCCCTAACTACTGGACTACAAGGACCTTACTGTTACCTAACTGTGGTAACTAGTGTATTATTGTAGTGTATCAAAAACAGGTGGAAGGGAGATATAATGTCTAAACCCTCACATAAAAAAAATCCAAGATTTTTCAAGTAAAAATTTGTCAATACGAGAAAAAAACACCGTATCCATGCTGCATATTGGTAATGTTTGTTGAGCCTACGTTATTTTGTAAGTGGTACATGCAACGTTTTTTTTTACTTAAAAATCAACATATTTCTCACAAAGAAAACTTAACATATTGTACGTATGTGTAAGTATTTTAATAGCTTCTATCATGTTTCTATTCTACTTGTGCTTTTAACTGAAACAGCATTAAAGCAGTGATGGAGCATCCACTCCAGGCCGGATGGATGTGTTTATCTTAGGGGCTGTCAAAGTTAATGCGATAATAATATGTTAAAACTAATTTGTTTTAACGCCACTAATTTCTTTAACATGCCCACTTTATGACAATCACATGCAGTTTGGGGCAAGTCATAGTCAAGTCAGCACACTGACACACTGACAGCTGTTGTTGCCTGTTGGGCTGCAGTTTGCCATGCTATGATTTGAGCATATTTTTTATGCTAAATGCAGTACCTGTGAGGGTTTAGACAATATTTGTCATTGTTTTGTGTTGTTAATTGATTTCCAATAATAAATACAATATTAAATAGTTGAAAAATCTCCCTTTTAAGGTACATTTTGAACAGATAAAAATGTGATTAATTTACGATTAATCATGATTAACTATGGACAATCATGCGATTAATAGTGATTAAATATTTTAATCAATTGACAGCCCTAGTGTATCTGTTATTAACTTTACAGTGAATAGAGGTTGATACAGGTGTCAAAATGTGTTTTGTTTGAAGAACCAGCCATCCCTGATGCACATGTAGAATGCTCAAAATAACACACTTGGCACGCAGCATTAAGTGACTGCTTGTGATTGGAAAAAAAACAAATGTGTCTTTTATTGTGTTGTTTTATATTAAAGCAACTAGCCATCATGTTATTTTTACATTTGACATAACAATCATCGACAGCTCATGCTCCCGCTTTGCCTTTAATCCTCATACCTCTGCGCATCAGCTAAGCCTCTGGAGAATAACGGTGTAGTCTTTTGAGAGCGTTTATATCATTAAATATTGATAAAATAATAAAACCGTACCTCAGACGGGAAAAATGTGCATGACAGCACTTTAGTCTTGTGAGTCCAGCCAAGCTCCCTCACATGGGGATTGAGCTGAGTCAGGCTGCTCTCAGCCTCACGGTAATCCCTTCGGTATTGTTCAAATCAAGGCTGAACGTGGCGCTCATCCCCGAAGTATGTGCGAGGTGGTCACAACATGACAAAGAGAGAGAGAAAAAACACCTACAGCACATAACTCACTGCCTGGATAGCTTAAAATTGTTTTCCTTGATGTGTATGGATTCAGGTACACAGAAAAAGGTGAGGCATTATATGATTCTGGTCAGATAGTTGCATGTCATCCCCCCTCTCGCTCTCTCATGTTTCCTGTTTGTATCTCTCAAAATGTAAAAAAATAAATAAAAGAAAGTGTGAACAAAGGAAAGTTATTGTGCAGTATTAAAATATTTTATAAATGATGCAATTATGATATGTAGTATCCGTAAAAAGTTTTTTTTTTTTTTCAGAAACTCTTTCACAAATATTTCTGAAATGCCCTTTAGCCAAGTACTAATCTCCCAGATCCTCCAATGGAGGAGTACAATGTACAACAAGAACAACTGTGTTTGGACCGGATTTGGGGCACTGACTACAAAGGCTCTGGTTTTTAGCCTGGAACTGCAAGAAGCAAGGCCACGGAGAGCCTTAAAAGTAATCAATAAGGTCTTCAAATCAATTCCAAAACACACTTGGAGCCAGTGTAAGGAAGCTAAAACACTGTGGCCACCTGTCTTGGTTCTGGTTACAAGCCTGGCAGCTGTACACTCTGGAGTCAATCAATACGTTTTTTTGTCATTAAGTTGTTGCTAAAGTTGGGAGACAAAGCATGTTTGTATCTGGCTTTAAAAGATAAAATAAACTTAATAATAAACATTATTGGATGTTTTGGATGATGTGGATGGGTGGGTCAAAAAACACAGGATTGTTTTTTACTTAAGCTCAAAGAGCAATCTTTTCCCAAACCTAACTAAGTAGTTTTGTTGCCTAAACCTAACCAAGTCCATCTTTTCCTAAGTCTAACTAAGTAGTTTTATTTTGAAAAAATTTTGTGACTATTTCAAGAAACTGTGTCTTTTAATGGTTGCAGCATGCAGCAATAGTAGCCTTGAATAAATCATTCAACCATGGACACTGTCAGATTCCTGAACAGTTACACAACTTCAGTCAAACTTTCTACCCTTATTTCACAAACTGCTGTGAGACTGTGTTGCAATTTTCACTCTTTACATGCATACACTGTCTTTTCAAAATAAAGTTCTGTTTTCACAGGAAAGAACTTGGTTAGGTTTAAGAAAAGATCATGGTTTGGGTTCAAATAAGTACGTTTGTTTTTAAGTAAGCTACGTTATGTACACGACATCAGTTAAGTTTGTTATGTAACATAAGGTAACCAACGTAACCTACGTTATGTAACTTACCCAAAAGTTAATCAACACTGACTTTTGGTTTCACAAGGGACACAAATGTCGGTCTCCTGGGTAAAAATCCTGTATTTTTTGACCCATCCATCCTCCCTGCAGACTTTTTCGCTCTTTATACTACGTCACCTGACTTCCACTATTACTCCCGCCATAAATACGGCCACGTACAGCGTCATAGTTTAATGCGTAGGGCCACTTACCAAGCTGCCGAATTTGACCATTTGGGAGTGAGAATGGGCTGGTTTTAAAAGGGAATCATTAGATTCAGTATTCCCCAGTATTTGTCCAGTGGTATGCTGAGACACAATAACAAGGCTTTTCTTCTCTTGAAGTACATTTTTAGACATCCAAATGTTGACATCACACAGACAATCTTTATTTTAGTGGGCTCAACATGGAGGTACAAGTGGGTGTCATCGGCATAAAAGTAAAGTGTGAGAAAAAAAAGAAAAAAAAATGCTTCTCTTGGCTGATTCTGGTCAGCTCAAATTCAGTTGGTTACAATTCATTCCAGAGTATTCACTTCTCGAACCACTCTGGCAGCATAATCTGTTTCTCCACTGCTCATCCAAACACTCAGTATGTCCCAAACACTCTCAGCTTTGCCATAATACAGCTAAATACACAATAAAGTATAATCCAGTCTTATTCATAGAGGGATTAGGGGGAAATGTTGCTCGTTCACTGAAGCCTATTGGAACCACACTTGTATATTATTACTACCCACTCGCCATTGTGGTTTATATGTTTAGTGGTCATTTAACAGCATGAATTTCATTACACTGCTTACTTATGAGACTCCCTTTACTCCACATCTGTACTTCTGTTAAATCCAGTAATTAACTCTTATTTGCTAAATTTAAATGGATGGCCTGCAAAACAGTCACCATATTAAATCATATTAATGATTATTCTTAATGCGTATGACTCTACAATGAAATTTCTTCCGCTACTGCTCATCTCAAAAAAACAACTCCTAATAATCGCCTAATGGCAGTGGAAGGAAACAGGCATTCATTTGCATTTTCTTTTGCAGATTTGCGATACATTTGGATGGAAAACTGGCTTGTAATTACTATGAAAATGAAATCACTTCCTCCATTTTTTTTCATCTTAACCCCTCACCAATCCTTCCTCTTTTTTTGAGGGGTAGGGGTGGGGGTAAGGGATGTTCAGGGTTATATAAATAGTCAACAGTAGATGTCACATATAAGTGGTGCACTTCATCTGAAAGCTGGGAACCTGAAGAATTTGAAAGCAGCTCAACACTGTGTGTCAAGTTCTTCTAGTCATTAATAACAAATAAAAAACAATTAATAAATGAATTAATCAATTAAAATGAATTGTGAAAGTGTATAAGAATGTTAGAACATGTTTCCCATGCTCTATAGTGTCTCATAAGTTGTTGCCGCAATTTTGGGGTTGATAGCATTTGTTACACAGATTTAGTGCTAAATTTCGCCATTTTTTACCACTCGAGAATTGATAAATTTGATCAATAATCCCTCCAAAATACCACATTAAGACACCAAGACCTTGAGGAACACCATAGATGTGATTTGGTTTCAACAACTTTGACATTTGGAGATTTCTGCAAGAATTAAATTTCTTGGCGATTGGATGGCGAGCACTTCTGTTGTGGAAACTGCTCACAAACCCCCTTATTGTCAGTCTATCTAGAAAAGCCATCCATTGTGGCATTATTTAGCATCCAACCTCTGAAAGACAAAATAGCGTCGGAGTGATAAGGTGTTTTGAGAACTTCCAGCCACTCACCGCCCTCACTTGGTAGGCTTTAGCTGTGACACATCTATGGTAAGTGTTTACTTTAATTGACATTAGCTTTATGCCACACGACAGAACAGCAAATGTAAGTCATTCTAATTCAGGTCATTTCTCCGTCCTCCAAATGACTGTGATTATTTGTTCGTGCCAGCTGCCAGCTACGAAACCTACTCATAATGTGAATACAAAATTTGACTGAAATACAGAATATTTCTTCCAATCCCCCACTCCTCCCCCACTGTGCGATATAATGAACATTGCAGCCTTTAGGGGAAAGTAGGGCTTTAGACTTTAGAGGCTTGTTATTATGCATTTTCTTTGTCATTATGATAAATTTTTTTGGGGTCAGGCCTTATGAAAAAGACATTTTGATCTTTGTGAGGCCATATGATTAAATATGGAATAGAAGAGAGGAAAAGAATGAAGTCTCAGAGGACAGGTTTTAAGTTCATCTGACTGTAGAAGAAGGCCCTGTCCACTGTGTCTGTCAAGGTGAAGTGTACCATACTGTCAGGTGGGTGAGCTGAGGACACGCAGCAGGCTTTTAACTCATTTGGAGCCTTTTTTACTAGTGCCTGTCAGGAGAGAGCGTGTGGTTATTTTAATGGAATACACGCAGACAAAAGACAATTCTTGGAAGTATGCGTATAGTGGTTTTATATAGAACCATAATGACCCACTTCCACTAAAATCTAAGAGAACACAGTGTTGCTCTTTAAAGCCATTTCCAACCCGCATATGGAGTCTTTGCTCACCACTTGTGTTCCCCTCACACTGTTTTACATCACTCTGCCTGGCTGCTCTTTCAAAGTAAAGACATAATCCCCTTATATACTATACATGTTTCTCTTTACAGGGATGTGATACCAATTACACATGTCTGTCTCATGTCTGAACATTACTAGGTCGGACCATGTGACATTAACATTTCACTTCCAACCCAGCACAAGTGTGAACTGAATGCTGTCAGATTAACACACAGCAGCAGCAGCACGAGGTTAAATATACAGAGAGGGAGATTAAATAATTTATCTCTACTCAGAGCACTGTAATAAATGCATCTTCATTTCTTAGGCGTTAAGAAAAGAAAATTGTCAATGTACCAAATTTAAATCGCCAAGTAGATTATTCTCAGGTTAGATCAATCTATCAAAGGAAACTAACAAAAATCAAAACAACAAAAAATTCACTTCAAATGACCACAATGACAATCAAGACCAGAATTAGCATGTGCTGTACTCATGGATGTATCATAAGACCTCGATACGGCGCCGCCGCTCAGCCTTTCTTCCAATTTTCTCAGTGGCCAGTCGCGTTATTGTAGCGAAAAATCCCCCCTGCGGCCCAAAAATAATTTTCCCCATAGACCACCATTGTAAAAGAGACATCTTTCTATTCTAATTTTTTGATCCATGGGGGTTTTATATTTGCAAAACTTTCTTCAGGTCGCAAAAAGTGATTTAAAAATCGGTGACATCATCACAATGTAAAGTCGAGCAGGAACTCGCGGGCGGGACAAGTGTTTGTTGATGTAATACGCCTTTTGGCTACAAGAGGTGGAGGTGCAACACTACCCCATGATCTAAATAGGACTAAAAGCATCCATGTTTTCTTCCAGGTGAGTTTTAATTTACATAACTTGATAATACATCTGTTTTCACAGATAAAAATATTACTTAGAAAAATTATCCTGGCAAAACATTTTATTTCATATGGCAACATCTTGCTAGTATAGGCAAAAAATAACACATTTATACTGCATTAAACAAAAATGGGCATGTCTGTAAAGGGGAGACTCGTGGGTACCCAAAGAACCCATTTTCAATCACATAACTTGAGATCAGAGGTCAAGGGACTCTTTTGAAAATGGCCATGACAGTTTTTCCTCGCCAAAATTTAGTGTAAGTTTGGAGCGTTATTTAACCTCCTTCACGACAAGCTAGTATGACATGGATGGTACCAAGGATTCCTTAGGTTTTTTGTAGTTTCATATGATGGCAGTATCTTCACTGTAGCTTTAAAACTGAGCCTGCTACAACCTAAAACTCGCATTAATGCATTAAAGAAATTAGTTTATTTGCATTAACTTTGACATCCCTAATAGTTAGACAAAAAGTGTGATTATTCTCGCTTTCTTTTCTGATATTTTACACATGTGATATAATGAATACTGTGGCCTACATACATTAGTGTGATTAAGTGCATGCGAGTGAATATTGGGGTGCAAAAAAAGTCCCATTCATTGTCTCAGTGCACTTATACGGCCATTATGCAAATGCATCAATTTGGCTGCCAGAGGAGAGAACCAACTTTAATTGGCGCTACTCCTGGTGATTAAAGGGGACTTTTGTCATGAAAAAATAAAAAACAAAGCATTTATTTGGTTTTCTAAATGTTATAGTTTCATTATGACTATACAAGCATGTGCAAAAGAGATATTTAGGAGAAGTCGGGACAGGAGGGAAATATACACAATGACGCAATCATTCAAATTTTGGATCCACAACGTTAAATGGCGTTGACTATGGCGGTCCGAGTGTTAAATGTTTTGCAACAGCAGTAATTACCTACCATTGTGTGCTATATGAGAGTGAAATCGCACTTATTGGACAGGTTTACGTCTCGAATAACTGCTGTAAAAATGATCAAACAATGTCCGTTTTGTCTTGGAGTCCATGTAGGAAAAGTGGACACAGGCAATTGCCCAATGATTGCATTTGACTTACATAATTGCACAACAAGAAGAGTGTGTACCGTACTTTGTTTGGAGAATATTGATTTTGCGTTATATGTGCTGAGCACAAACAAAATAAATTGGTTTGCATGATTGTCTGCTCCCTTGTTTCATAATAAAGGCTATAATAATAAAGTTCTCTTTTATTTTTCTTCCATGCACCAATGTGAGCTGAGCGGCAGCGTGCTGAACATTCAGCCACCGCAGCAGCAGGAATCCATGTTGGGAGAGTTTTCAAGTTTTTCTAAAGAAAAGCAATTTGTTAGAAATAATGCTGCAACAATATGCAGTGCAAGATTGGCACTCACAAGAGCTTCAATAAATACAAGTCAATATGAACTATATTATGCATCTTCATTCAAAAATGATATATCAATACATACGTACATATTAGGGGTGGGAAAAAAAAAATCAATTCACCTACTTTTTTTTTTTACAATTTTGAAATATATTTTTTAATACCAGAATTGATATATTTGCTTCATTTGAGTCTATGCGGAGGTAAAAGGAAGTTACCGCTTTTATTGTTGTAGTCAGAGTAACGTGACCAATTGTAACCTCCTTCAAGGCTTTGAAGGTTATGTTTTCACCAATGTTGGTTTGTTGGTATGTTTGTCTGTTAGCAGGATTACTCCAAAAGTTTGTAATGGATTTGAATAGAATTTTTTGAAGGGGTGGGGTGTGGCACAATGAACAATCCATTAGTTTTTGGTGGCGATCCGGATCATTATCCATATTCAGGAATTTTTTTAAGGATTCCGATCAGCCACAACATTAAGACCACAGGGTATAACACCGAATCCAAATTTCGCCAAGGGCACCAAAAGAGCAAGAGCCTGCCCTGGTCAGAACAATCAAATAATGCATGTTAAATACGATGGATTATGATATTTTACAGTTAAAAAACGTATGGTGTGAAGTTATGATAGCGTGAACTGCATTCCACAAACTAAAAAACTGAGAAAGTTAACAAATTTCTATATCTGTATTGTCTCACTGCTAAAGAAGTTCCCATAGGACTCATTCACTTCTGTTGAAGCAAGATAATAGCTTGGTTTGTTTTTTTTCTTTAAATGCTGATAAAGGTTTTTCCAAGTCATAGAAACTTAAATAAATTGGCATTTTTATAGCATCCACCTAGTGAGTCCTGTGAAAACTTGAGAATGGAGCTGTGTGATCCGTTTCATCAGCGCGTCTCCACAAAGCCACCATCCGCGTTCCCACAGTCCTAATGATGGAGGCTGTGTGTGGGCCACCGAAGCACAAGACAGTTCTGGATTCTGCTTTCAACAGTGCATTTATATATATATTTTTTAAATGCACTCTACGATAACAGAAAATGACCCCATCTGTGGGTGTTAATCAATAGCAGTGACATTCTTCTGTCACCAGCTGCTAAAGTTCCCGGCTTTCTAAACTGAACTCTGAGCCCCTCTGTATTAGAACACCCACTGCACCTACCCCCACAACGACACACCGCACAATGTGTGCAATGAAAGCATAACCTTCCTTTTTTGACACATTCCAAACCTCTGATGACTGAAACCGCTGCAACCTCACTATGACAGCAGATATCGGCACGTGGAATGCTTAAATGGAGACTTTTACTATTCTGTTACTACACGATAATGGTTGGCACCTGACCCCATCTGACCCCAAAGCTGATGTCCCAAGACAGGGAATGTTGTGACATGTTAATAGTCACTTCCAGCGCCACATGCCAGGTTCCCATTGTCATGGATTTCTCTCAAGAAAAGTCACATTTTTCAGTCTTTACTGACATTCGTAGAAAGTGTTTCAGGAGCTAAAAAGAGGAGAAATGTGGTGTTTTTTTGGAGGTGAACTTGAGGTGCTTAAAAGTTCAGGATTCAATACTCTTTATCCTGACTAAAGGCTGGCTGACAGCAACTGAACTAATAATAGTGCATATTTTAAATAGCTGCTGCTGCAAGAAAGACAGGACAGATAAATACAAGTTCCCTAAATGCAATGTGTGTGTTAGTCCAGTTCTATGAGGACCTGCATAGCCATCTAACACACTTTGATATTTATGGTCATGAATCAGCTGGCGCCATGTCTTCTCATCTACTGTTGAACTGAGTGAACCGAGAACAAGGAACAAAGTGGGTATAGAGGTAGACACATCCTCTTGTAGAACTGAAGTTACTACATCCAAGTAGCGATGTCTTTTTTTCGTATACACACCTCCCTCTCATTAAGCTCATTGGTTAAAACTAAATGCAAGGCCAGTAGCAATATGAAGCACTCTCAGATGGAACCGGATACATTACTACGTTTTCAATCAACACGTCAACATGAAAAGTGAAACCACCCACACGGAGCCCCTGGTGATCCTTGTAGCCGAGAGCCCCGCTGAAGCTGCAACAAGCCCCAAATAAGCCATGAGACATGACTGCACAAATGTGGAAGCGATATGATGATAGATCCAACCCGTTCTTACTCCCAACTCGTCAAATACCACCATTTGGTCAGCACCCCCTCGGCATCGGAAACCAACGCACGGAGGCACCCTTTAGCAACAGTATGCGACAAACCGGTGTTTCGACTTACTCCAATATAAACCCACCTGTGGCGCTATTTGACGGTCGGAGCAAGTGACATAGTATCAATAGCGTGAGAGTCCGTTCAGGGCGGGTGAGCAGGAGGTGTGGTGGAAGGGTCATTCAAACACAAGACTTTCAACCAGGAGACCGGCGTTCGTTTCACATGTAAAACCAAAAGTAACGTTGACTTATTTTGACACGTCAGTCTTTAGTCACGTGAAGTTAACGTCAACCACGATCATTTCGGGGCGCCGCGGCAACCTACCGGTAGAGTGGGCGCCCAATGTATCAAGGTTCGAATCTGAACTGTGACCCTATGATGCAGATCATCCCCTCTCTCTCTCTCCCTCTTTCATAACTATCACCGTCCCTATCATTAAATTAAAAAAAAAACGTTTCCTAAGCCTAACTAACGCAAGAGGGTTAACGGCTGTATTTGACGAGCTGGGAGTGAGAATGTGTTCCTGTAGTCTGGACCAAGATGGCAAACTTTATTACTCCCTTCAACCTTGACCAAAGGCAGCACACACCAGATCCACTCCTTCCATTCTTACCTATCACAATAAAAGCCCTAGATAATATACACTGTGTAACTGTTTACCAGATGCAAATTAACTCTGAACATTTTGCTAAAAGGAAAAAAAAATTGCTTACAGTAGTTTAGGCAATTTAGGCAACAATTTACCTCACATAGACTGCCAGGCACTACTCTGAGTCAATAGGATCCCGGTTGTGGCCTTGAACCTTTTATTGACCAACTGTTGCAAATTTGCAATGCTGCCAGTATGAATAATTTTGATGTGAAATATTCGCAGGCAAGTATTTTGCATTTTAATATAATTTATTCAGGGCTGCACGGTGGTGCAGTGGGTAGCACTGTCGCCTCACAGCAAGGGGGTTCAAACCCAGGTTCAAACCCGGCTTGGGGCCCTTCTGTGTGGAGTTTGCATGTCATCTCCGAGTTCTCCGGTTACCTCCCACAGTCCAATGACATGCAGGTTAATTGTTGACTCTAAATTGCCTGTAGGTGTGAATGTCTGTTTCTATGTGTCAGCCCTGTGATAGACTGGCGACCTGTCCAGGGTGTACCCCGCCTTCGCCCAATGTCAGCTGGTTACGGATAATGGATGGATATAATTTATTCATCACACCCCCGGTGTGTACAGGCCTTAAGATGAACAGTAACCAATGGAAGGGAATGGTCCTTAACTTGATTGTGTATGGGACTGGAGAAGAATATGTCTCAACTTGTTGTGTTTGTAGTTTATCTTGGAGTTCTCTATAGAAGGTGACTGATGGTAGAGTAAACCTGTGATTCCTGCAATCATTTATCTTTCCATTGTCTTGTATAGTGGTAATGTTTTCAGTTGCATGCAGTGCCACTGGAGGGAGGATTCGGGTTCTGAATTAAGATCCTAATGGCTATGTTTGTTTAATTAGGGATCAGCATTTGTGAGTGCAGCAGCTGAAGCAAATGCTTACTGTTGGAATATGTAATTCCAGACCATACACCCTTAACAATATACAGCAACGTACTGATACACAGGGGGGAAGGTGTTCTTATTCGGCTGACTTCAGCAGTTAGAATCATTATTTTGCCCAGCCCAAACTAAACCTCAGAGTCATTAAGTACTATTTCTGTTTCAACTTGGTCCCTAAATGCCTGAACAGAACATCAAATTTTCAAAATGGTTAATGGAATTTGGAGTGAAAAGGAAAAGGAGGGGGGAAAGAGAAGGACTGAGAGGAAAAATAGAGCTTAAAACACATGAGGCACCCCCCTGAGGGTTCCTCTGGTTTTCTCTCATTGGTATTGACAAAGCCCTATTTTAGTGAGCGGGGAGGGGGGCAGCATTAGAGTGAGAGGATTGTTGAGATTGATGCCCAGTGAATATGCATGACAGGAGATGTCTTGTCTCAATGAGTTAGTCACAGATGTATGAAGAGTGGACCAGGCAGAGAAAATAGCCCCTTGGATGCCACCACCATATATTTGAACTGAACTCTTGTAATGATGTATTTCCCTTCTCTGGTAGGCAATTCATTTCAGGTCAGAGAGAGGCGGGCAGCAGGGAGACTCACCGGTGAAAATGTCATTTCAGATTCTCTCTTGCCTCTTCTTAAAGTGTGGACTGTCTGTTAAGATATTCCAGTTTGTACTTTATTTAATTAGTCTGTCACAGACAGAAACACACACTGACAGCAAACACCTAACGGGCCGTCAGCGCATTCCAAACCAATACTTCAAACGCATTAACTAAACGGCCACAGTCCTCTAATTCGGAGACGTGCACCTAATCTTATACATGTATAAACTTGACCTGCATCAAATGGATCCCTTTAAATCAAACAGGATTCTGTGAAACACAGTCAGACTCAGCAGAATCCACACGGTTAACCCCTTACCATTCTGTCCTCTTATTTAGAGGAGTAGGGGTAGGGGTCAGGGGATGTTCAGAGGTAGATAAAAAGTCAACAGTAGATGTCGCATAGAAGTGGTGTACATCATCTGAAAGCTGGGAACCTGAAGATTAATTTGAGATGCAGCTCAGCACTGTGTGTCAAGTTGTTCCAGTCATTAATAAGAAATAAAAACATAATAATCAATTAAAATAACTTGTGAAAGTGTAAAGTGTATAAGAGTGTAGAACATGACAATATAAGTGTTCGATGGTCATTCCCATGCTCTATTTTGACTCATAAATTGTTGTAGCAATTTTTGGATTGATTTGTTACACAGATTTACTGCAAAATGTAACCTTTTTTACCACTTGAGAATTGATAAAAATGATCAATCCCTCAAAAATACCACATTAAGACACCGAGACCTTGAGAAACACCAAAGAAAAAGCCATGCTGTGATTTGGTATCAAAAACTTTTCACGTTTTGGAGATTTCTGCAAGAATTGCATTCTTCAACGATTGGATGGCGAGCGCTTCTGTTCTGGAAACTGCTCAAAAGCCCCCTTATTGTCAATATACATCTGAAAACCATCCATCACCATCCTCTGAATGCCCTAGGACTCTAGTTTGTGGTTGTAAAGTTTCATGAGGCTGTGAATATCCTAGAGGTCACAACAGGTCATTTTATACAGTGAGGTCAAGGTTCAAAAAGTGGTCTCACTACAATGAAATGGCTACTATGGGGACTAACATCATCACACGTGAATATAATTGGGCTCACTGGATCCACAAGAGTCTTTACAGTGATACCCAATTTATGTAATTCAAAACTGTTTAGGGACCCCAGGATGCAGAAATATTCAGATACAACATTTAGAATAGGAGAAAATAACACAGTTATACCGCATTTAAAAAACTGCATGTTTTTTTGCCACGACTTCCCATGTTGTAAACACGAGCTCACGAGTTTCATTTGAAGGCACCAATAGTGTCGATCCATCTAGATGTTAAGGTATATCACTGGATAAGTGAAAACCTTGACCTGCTGGTGGCACTGCATTAATAGTAAGGGGATCACTAAAGACATCACGATAGATCTTTTTAAGGACCATGGATATCTGAACCAAACATTATAGCAATCCATCTTCTGGCTGTCGAGACGCTTCACTAAAAAGAAACAGTGTCAAACTTATGGTGGCACTAGAGGAAACGTCAGGTCATCAATAAAAGTCATCAGGATTCAACCCCCAAGAGACCATGATTATCTGGACAAAATGTAGTAGTGGTGTAAGTGCATGTCAGAAGAATGAATAACTTTTCGCTGACCCCGTCATATGGCCCTGAGTGGCTTTACAGTATAAATAAATTGATTGGTCACCTAGATGGATGTGCTATAGCAGGTTTCTGCGGTTCGTGGGTGTGATTCTTCCCACTTTGTGATGGATGCCATCCACACAATGTATTGACTTAGAACTCTATGTGAAGTCTCACTCACGTCTGCACTATTGAGTTTCTAGAAAGTGTTATATTGCTCACTCTGCTGTGGGCTTCATCATCATCATCCAGCGACTGTCCGGGGAGCATGAATCTAAGCCGTCCTCTAAAATTGATCTGTTTGTTAGATAATGTGAAAAGCTGGGGCAAAAAAAAAGTTTATCCTAAAAAACATACAGCTTTGCTTTAGGTTGAGGTGTTGCACTCAAGACAATGTTACATGGAAGTTCACAGAAGGACATCAAGGAAATTGGTTGTTTGCAGTAAATAAGGTAGTACTACCCACACTAGAAAAATCGACTGGTCCAACTGGCACTGTAAGCACTGAAACAAGCAGAATTATTTACTCTTTTTTTTGTTTTCAATAATAATTTATTGGGAGTAACATCATAACGACATGGCCATCTGGAATGAAGCTAAGTGGTGGGTGAGAGTGGTGTGAAAATGGTGGGGAGACGCTGCTTTATTTCATGTACGTATCATAACAACGGCTTGTATATCCGCCGTCCTCGGTCCTCCGGTTTCCCTTTTTGAATGACGAATACAGGCTACCGCCGCCTGCTGGTGTTGAGAGTTAGTTCCTCTTACGCAGGCGCAGAAAGTACGTGTTAGATGGCCGTCGCGGTGTGTTCAAGTGCAACTTTTTGGCCAAGACAAAGGTGACGTGAGGCTCAAAGGTCGACCTTCATTGGTTGTTTGACGTCGGGTTGGTGTGTCTGGACCTTAAGGCTGCATTCATACAAGATCTGGCGTTGCGGCGATTCTCTGCACGGTTGTGCAGAGGTCTGGGCGAGTTTCTTTAATGGCCCCATAAATGATTAACGTCTTTTGTTCCCTTACAGCTAGGTTGTACAGCTCTGGATTGCCAGTTACGTGATTGGCCATCGCAACGTGACGTTGGGCTTTGTTTCTTCAAAGTTGTGTCTAAACAATACGTTTAGCATAAACACCTTTGTGCATTTGCAACCATGATGAAATATGAGTTTGTAAGAATGTGAATGAGTAACAAAACAGTACTCTCTAAAGAATATTTTAGTCTTTACTTTGCACCTTTCAGTAGAGACTGCAGATTGGAATCAGCAGTTCTAGCAATGTCATTACCAAACGCATTACTTTGTGGAACACCGCAAATCTATGATGACAATAACAACGCACATCATATCTGTGGCTTCAGCTTGGCTGGTGATGGGAGCGTGTCAATGTGAATTGATGACGGAGAGAAGTGCATCCCAATTTTGATCCTCTCTCACCTCGGATCCCTCACCTGTGAATGGCCCTTTCCAATACATTACTGACACTTCAAATTGAGTGTCACTCAAAACAGAAGTGGAGTGATAAGGGCCATAAGAGGATGGGGGAGGGAGCGGTGCACACACCTCCGCAATTTCCCACGTGCAGTCCTGGAATCTGCAGTGCTACAGTATCATCAGGTACAACAGCATTGCAAGAAAATTGAATACAGCAAGATAAATGTTAGAATAAATGCTGCTATATTTTGATATTTTGCAACCACAATTGTGTTGATGATCAGGTCACATATAAGTGTGTGTACTTTCTATTTCAGTATACTCTGCCCATGTGCTGATGGGGTTATAACCTGAAAATGAGTGCAGTAAATTGCACCCAGCACATTTGGAAAATTGGCTCCTCTATAAAATCGCTGCTAGGCTTCCAGTAGGGCAAGTGGATCCGTCGGGAATGTAACATGTATGGACTCTTCATGCAGCTGACTTTTGGAAGCAGAGCGAACACTTGTGAAAAAAGATTAAATGAGCACAGGAACAGGATGGATATATGCCGAGTGTGGAAAGAAGCTTTGTTACCGCACGTATGTGTGGCTTTGTTTTGGCTCCAGATCGTCTTCCATCTCATCCGGTAACTTTAGTATGGTGTGATTTCAAAAAGAAATTTCTTACATTCTCCTCTGGTATGCCAAAAGGGGATACATGACTTTGAAACACCCTTTTCTTTCTCAAATGTGTTCTACTACACTTGCAGTATGCCATGTGGATGACAAAATCAGCCATGATGACTTCTGTGGCACAAATATTACACCATATAGTTTCAGATTTGATAAGCATATATACATTTGTATTCCCTCTGTTTCTCTACATATGAACGCCCTTGTGTATGTTACTCATTTGCCTTTTTTTCAGTCTTCAGGGCCAAGTCTCAACTGCTCCAGTGATTTAAAGAGGACCTATTATGCTCATTTTCAACCTTATATTTCTACTAGAACATGTTTACATGCTTTAATGTTCAAAAATCACTTTATTTTTCTCATATTGGCTGTTCTGCAGACCTTCTTTTCACCTTCTGTTTGAAATCCTGCACCACCCCATCCCAAAAAGCCCAGTCTGCTCTGATTGGTCAGCTGGCCCTCTGTTATGATTGGTCCATCGAACTCTGCTCCAGCTCTGCTCTAGCTAGCTTTGTCTGAGGGCGTGCCAAACTAGCTGTCAGGCAGGTATTATGCAAATGTGTTACTTGGTGACATCACCACTTTACGTAAGAAAAGGCAGGACATCAAGCAAGGCATTTCAGGCAGTTCAGGAGAAGTGTTTCTGTGGGGGAGAGTAACTCCCTTTGGACTTTGGGCTTTGTAACTTTGCAGATCTTTTACATGCACAAAAATTATATAACACACTAAAGGAAAGGGAAAAAGCACAAAAGCAAAATAGGTCCTCTTTAAAAAGGGTAACTAAACCGTAGTGTAAAATGTTAGCCACAGCGCCATGGCTCCAGGGATGGCAATGTTGGTCGGTCGGTTGGCCGGCAAGTCCATCAGCCTCATCTGCACTTTCTGTTTATTGCTAATACCAAATGTTAGCATACTAACATGCTTAACTAGATGAACATGGTAAACATTATACTTGCTTAACGTCAGCATGTTAGCTATTTCATTGGGGGCATGTTAGCATGTTAGCTGACATTAGCATTAAAGGTATAATATGTAACTGTTGTCGGTTGCTGGTTGTAAACACACCACATTCAAAGTTGGCCACACCTCTGCAGCTCAACGAGCCGAGAGGGAGAGAGACAGCAGCGATGGTGGAGCGAGCTATAGAGTGAATGAAGAGAGGAAGCGGCGTTACTGAGAACAAAGCAGCAAATCTGAGAAATTAAACGATATTTTCTGATTGTTTCCCGGCGGTTACGTTCTTAAACACACAACTAACTCTGCGGGAAGGAGCCGAGTTGCCGGATTTTGAATGAATGCATGCTTTATGTCAGCTGGCTGTGGCTCAGCGCTGCTCTCGGCAAACTACAGACTCACACCAATCATAGCTGCATTGACAGCACAGAGAGGAGCAGTGGATCACTGGAGCACATGCATATAGAACAACCCGTTCTCATCCGTGAAATATGGCTGCTTTGTATCTAACATAGAGGGGGGCTCGTGCCTCAGTATCAGAAGCTGAGGGGCGTGACAAAGCGGCAGTATTTAACCACCTGAACGGGCTGCACACCCTGTGCGCTGTTACTGGCTGGGGCTTACAACCCCACGTGGGGCCCAAAGGCTGTTTGCAGACGGCCAGTAGCGTCCCGAGTACAGCAAAAGAAGAACGAAAGAGAAACTACAGGCAGAGGGCTGCAGGGTCTCTGCAGACACCACCACACACTTCTACGTAGTGGGTCATATGTGAAGATTGAGAGGGATTTTTTTTCAGTCTATACATTGTTTTTTAGTTAATTCTTGCATAGTATACCTTTAAGCATTTTGCTATTAAAGTTTGTTTTTTTTCCCCTGTTAATATAAAGTAGTTTCATCAAGTCAAGGTCTGCTTGCATTGAAAAATTCGAATAACATCAATTTTATGATTTAACTTCATTTGAGTTTTTGTGTAAAATGTAGTATCAGTTGATTTCCATACCATGTTTTTTATTTTATTTCAGTTGTAATGTAAGTTTTCACCAGCAGTTTTCATTTTGAATTGTGGTCCTCTCCTTCCCTGTACAATTCAGTCTCCTCGACTCTGTCTTGATGTGTGTTCGGTCTCCCCTGCCTGTTTTGTTGGCCACTGCTGCCTAATTGTAAACTGCTGAATTGCACAAGTTATTCTTCCGTTTTTTGGGCCGTTAAATAAATCACCCCACCAAAGGAAATCCATTCCCAGTCTAATGCTGTAAAATAAGTGTCAAAATAAAAGACTTCTAAGCCCCACCTGGCTGAATTACAGTACATCATGATTTATTCAGACCAGCCGAGGGCTAGCACGGACAAGCTGGATAATGATCCAATCATGCAGTCACCGTATGTTTTCTGATAGGCCGGCTCCAATTCCATTTTATGCCGTCACATTCTCACATCAAAATTTAGAGTTTACTGAGCATTTCCAAGTAGAGACGGGAGTTCCTCTATATGATGAAAGTCTATCAGTCATTTTCATAGAGCCCCCAGCCTCAGTGACAGCACTTCGTTTCCCGGTTTTATCTTGCATTTAATATCTTTCCAGCATCAGCATGTGGTGTTGGGCAGACCCATGGAGAGAGTGAGAGACTCTAGGATGCTTAGCGGCTCCATTCTCCTCTGTGGTAGAGGTCAGGAGGGAAGGACTCAACTTCTTTTTTCCTTTTGAAAAAATTCTAATTATATATATAAAAATAAGACCAATTGATCTTCACTGCTAGGGTTAGAGGGAACCAAGAGAGAGCTGTGAAACTTCAGAGAATAATAGTCCTCCTGCCACTGAGACTGTGGAAGCCTTTGTCTGCTCTGACCATGTGACTGAAGTTTGATCCACTGGAGGCTATTACTAACAATGAACTTCTACCAAGTTCCACTGTTTGTTTGCAGCTCAGACTGGTGACTATGCCTTTACACTAAAGACGGAGATATGTGTAGTAACTTCATAATCAGATGAGTGGGACACATATGCAGAAGGTATGGTATCAGACATAGTGGAATTTATTGTTTGCACAGCTATATGTCATACTACAGTCCATATGACTATGTATATTCACACTGCCTGTATTACAAATAGATATAAATGCTTTTGTAAGTTATGAATAGTTAAAATGGGTTACATGTTTCCTTATAATTCTTGCCCTTCAACAAAGTTACTACATCATGCTGTTCTCTGTTGAGCAGATGTTGAGTGGGGGATTTATTTATATGAGGATGAAGAATGCACCATCACATTCTGTGGAGTGGACCTCTGGGCAGGATTAGAGGGTTACTGTCAAAAGCATGTGGCGGTACTTGTACACCAGAGATGTCTGGAAATTAATGACTCATCAGCTGAATCCCATGGCGAGGATGCTTTTTATGGAAGTGAGCACGAAGGTGAGTGTATGTGTATGTGTGTTTGGCTCAAGCGTGCTGAAAAATGAAGCCGACGTGGAAGTGCCAAAAACTGCAGTTCCTCAAACGGTCACTTAAGGCTGGAACCTAAAGGGAGTCAATCCCCATAGACCTCCATATTAAAATGCCCAACTTGACAGCAGAAATTAACATGTTTACAGCCTGGTACAAAAACGGTTTTGGTCTCTATAGCTAAATTCCCTGTTCGTTACAACTGGTGGGTGCTGTACCAGGTCGCTAGCTGCTGCTGCTATGATCCACTTCTTTGCCCATTTTTGGATTAGCCGGGTAGTGACGACACTGCCAAGAAGGCGACGGCCAGAGCGACCCACTTTGAGCTTCACAACTGCTCTTCAGAAACCTTTGGGTGACGTCACGGAGACTACGTCCATATTTTAGACAGTCTATGGTTTGGCTCTGTGCATGCTTTCTTTCACCCTAAGAGAAATTCATCCATCTCCATCATATTGCGACCCTCAAAACAGCAACCTTTGCTGCCTGACCTGACCAATCCGGTTTCACTCCCAACTCATCAAATACCGTCGACTTGGCAATGCCCCTCGGCATCGGAAACCGACGCACGGAGGCACCCTTTAGCGACATTATATGACGAACCGGGCTTCCAACTAACTCCAATGTAAACCCACCCATGGCATTATTTGACGGCCGGAGCAAGTGACATTGTATCAATAGCATGAGAATCCGTTCAGAGTGGGCGGGTCAAAAGAACTTTCAACCAGGAGACCGGTGTTTGTGTCGCTTGTAAAACTAAAAATAACAATGACTTATTTTGTCACGTCAGTCGATATTCATGTGACTGGCCGTTGTCGTCAGTCCCGTGAGTCGCTAGTTAGTGATGTTAACGTCAACCACGACCGTTTCCTAACCCTAGCTAAGTTGTTGTGTTCCCTAAACCTTTGTTTTGAAAGGAAATTATTATTTTGAAAGCATATAACGAGCGTATATTGACATGCTGTTGCTGGTCCGTCAAACGCAAGTGTCATGATTTCACCTTGGCAGTCTAGTGTTTCCTTTTGTTTCCTCTGTTTCCCTGCCCTTTTGTCTCCTGTGTGTTTTTCCCGGTTTGTCTAGTCTGTCAGTGGGTTGGGAGGTGTGGCCTTCCTCCTCCTCCTCCTTCTCCTGGGCAGGCACTGCTGGAGCAGCTGACAGCAATTATCCTATCATCACACACACCTGCAGTATATCTACCCCGGTTTTCCTGCCAGTCATCGCCAGATCGTTCCGTCGCCCTCAGTGGTACCAGACACATTCAGGCTCTCTTAGTTTATTGCGCTTGACTTTGCTCATGCTCGTGTTTTTGGATTTTTGGACTCACCTTGTTTTTGTTCTCTGCTCAGGTCTGTTCACCTGCCAGCTGTTGCTGCTTCCTGGTTCCAACCTGCCTGCTCACTCCTACACTCTGCTCCTCCTCGACCTGGATCCTTACCTTAGTTTACTTACCTGCTTGTTCACTCTCCGACGCCATTCCACCGCTCGGAGCTCAAGTGGATTCATCTGTCCCTCTGGAAGGATTCCTGGACACCCCTCCCCTTGCCCCCCGTTCCGTGATTTAAGTATTGACATTATTACTGCCGCGTTTCGGACCTCCAGGAACCCCAGCCTTGTTCACAGTACATTTAATATTTGTGTAATAAATTATCTTTGTTACACCTATAAAAGACTTGTGTTTGTGTCTGCATTTTGAGTCCACACTATTGTTGAACCAGAACATAACAGCAAGAGGTGTACCCCGTGCGTCGGTGTCCGATGCCGAGGGGATCTGACCAAGGGACTGGGAGTGAGAATGTGTCGGACCTGTCTCCTGCCGTTGTGCAGAGTTGCCCAATGGAGACCGGATTAAAATGACATTAATGAGATGAAACATCAGGTCCAGTGAGAACTGGACTACTAAATAATGTATTTGTATGCAAAAATAGATGCAAGCTCAGGCCATGTGCCCATATTTTCACCTGGACAGTCACTAGTCCTTGGTTTTAATTTGTGTTTGATAAATGAATGACTGTATTTATTTATCTTCTGACAGTAATTCCCTGTATCACAGAATCTCATTGCATTGAGCCCTGCCAATGAAAGCCAGTGACATTTGAAAGTGCTGGGAGTTTAATAAAACATGTGTTTTGAAAGGATTTATTGATGGATGGCTGGTGCCAGGTGTGGAAATGATGTGTACACTTAAAAACTGAATAATAGTTTGACTGATCTTTAAATGCAGGTTAGGTGCATTTGCGCATCTATGGGAGTTCAATTTAATGGACAAGATTGATATCATAGAATTTTGTGTATCTGTCACAACTTCAGTCAGCTCCTATAATTCATTCTGCTCTGTTTTTCCCTGCCATGTACTAACTAACTAGCTATCCCGTCATTTCAGATCCAGCCACTCCCTCCTGTCCTGGAGTAAACCCTTTCCCATCATTCCCATCACCTGACCATCTCCGCCCACTTACTCACCTTACTCATTCCCAACTTTTTCCATGGAAGATGCTCTAATGGCTCAGAAAAACATTACATTCTCACTCCTAACTCATCAAATACCGCCAATTGGGCAGCACCCCTCGGCAATGGAAACCAATGCACGGAGGCGCCCTTTAGCAACAGTATGTGACGAACCGGGCTTTCAACTAACTCTAATGTAAACCCATGTGAAACACAAAAATAAATTGGTAAAAAACATAAATGTATTTTAATATTTGTAATTTGTATTCGCAAAAACAAAAGCATATGGTACAGTAGGGTCACATTTTCTGACGACTGACGTCAGAAATGGCGCCCGCTCTCTGCTATCACAGATTCTGATGGTCACATATTCTTGTGTAACACCGGATCTATGCACATGTGTTCTAGGCACATGCCCAGGGCCTCCTTGCCACTAGGGGGCCCAGACAGACAGAGGGGCCCTAAGAAGAAAGGTCAACACATACTACGCAATCACTTATCATTCTGGGATTGTCAGCATTTATATTCTACCACAGACAAAACTACCAATTAGTAAAAAAGAAAATTATATTATTTTTCTTATTCCATTTTTAAAAACTAATTTTAGAGAAGAAATGAGCCTGAATGTCTTGCTGCAGTGTCCTGAAACTGGTGGACTCTGAATGTGAAACAGGGCTACCCGTCACACTGTTAACATATCATGGATGTGAATTCCCTCAAGTACCCTTAAAGCTGAAAAGTAGCACTTCAACCTCATAGTCACTGTTTCATTTCAAATCCAATGTACTGGATTGCAGAGCCATACTAATGAAAACACATCCCTGTCCTCAGACACACTTGAAGCCAAGGAGCTGTTGGTGTGCTCAGTCTGTCTTTGCTTATCTGGAAATAAGTCTGCAGCCTCACTTTCCCCATCTGAGCTGCTACAAGTGTGTGTGGGCGCCAGAAGACTAATGTCTTTTGTCACTTCAAGTTTGTTTATGCTATGAAATAATATGAAATGAACAAACAGTGCTGCAGGTGGCTCTTGAGGGATCAGAAGTAGCTTGTATATAAGGTTGAAGTGTAATCTCAATCATAATTGTCACATAGATTCTCCAGGGCTCTGATTACCAACTGGTCCTTCTGATGGAGCTGAGTGTGTCTTCAGGCTGATTGCATCTCACAGGAGATTACCATGTCCTGGGAGATCATGTGGCTGCCACTGACAATGCTTTGAAGGCGCTTTGTTGAAAACATCAAGGGAATGATGTAAGATCAAAAATGATTTTCATGGTTTAAAATAGTTTAAATCCTGTCTGAGATTAAAGTCATGCAAGTTTGAGCAATGATAAAATCATGTTTTCATTACAAAGCAATACTCAAGTACCAACCCATCTATGAACCATCTCAAAAACAATTTGATATGAATTTACAGCATGTTATTATATCACGTCGCCAACATAAAGGGCTTTTCCATTGGCAATTTTGGCCGCGCTGAGTCAAACCGTGCCGCGCTAATTTGTGTTTCCATTACCAGTTTTTGCAAGCCACTCCCAAGATGGACCATCTCCGGAATCGGGCCAAAGTGCACCTGACCCATAGATATATATACGTAGATGCCGCATTGGCCTTTGGATCGTACGTCAACGTCGCCGCCATATTGGGGAGGTCAGGACTGACCTGTAAACACATACAAATGAACGGGGGAGCTGCTATTTTTCTGAATAAGGTTTACATTTCTCAACTGATGTCAATGAGTCATTTTTATATTCAAGCTTTTATAATCTACGTGGAGTACTGTAAGTTAGATTCCCCCTCAAAAAAGACTTTTGGAGAGAAAACGGTTCAGTAAAGTCATGTTACTGCTTCCGGTTCATAGATCACCGTACAGTGTGTCTGTTGGTATGGTATTAAAAAGTCGTGCTCTCATAACACTTTTTCCTTTAAGAATATTTCACATCATCAACATTACAGTTCAAGTTACAAAGTTTACAAAACATTTGCTTCTGTAGGTCATCAGATAAGAGCTAGCTAGCATTTGTTATTGTTAGCTAATCCTCATACGTAGATTTTAATGTCTAACATAATGTGTTTATAACATGAAATTTACGATATGTGTTTAATAATGCAAACAACAATGCTGATGTCATCTTGGCTTTTGGTACAAAATTCATTATTTTCCACCACGTAAGTAATTCAGTTCATGTAACATCAGTCTAAGCCAACACTGATACACACTCTTTTGAGCGTCTAGCAGCGATTATAGCCTAATGAGATTTTAAGTAACTGGAGACAAAACGTTCTTTTTCTACTCCTCGTTGATTATATACACTTGAATATAAAAACGACTCATTGAAATCGGTTGATGAAATGTAAACGTTATAGTAACTTTTTATCCAGAAAAACGGCAGCTCCCCTGTTCACTTGTATGTGTTTACAGGCCAGTCCTGCCCTCCCCAATATGGCGGCAACGCTGACAATCTGCTTTATTTTTACTGTTTCGCTTTCAGCTGTAAGCTATAAGAGTTGTGTAAAGTTGCTGCTGATTAAAACCCAACATTTCTTGATTTTGCTGCTTCATAATAATGCTATTTTGAATAACAAAATAATGACTGACTTTTAAGTGAAGAATTTATAGGAAATTAAATGAGTTTATCACCAAATTAGCGGAGCTTTGTCAGCGGCTATTTTTGCAACAAAAACAAGTCGACTAATACTGCAGAGAGGAAACTGGGGACTTTTATTGTGTCGAATATAAGAAATGTAATGTGTTGATACACCGTTTTACAGCCACTCCTTTGACCACTAGTCACAGCCACGGTTATACACACCTTCAAGCGGGTAGTCCTGTTGTAATAGAGATGCAAATCCCATCCGTGCAGTCAAACCGAGTAAAGTCAAGCCAGCACATACAGTATTTATGGAAAAGGGGCTATAATGTCTTCATCTTGATTCAACTTTGGATCTTCCAATCTATCCACCCATCAAACGCTGTGAGTGTCATGTGGATGTAAAAATTACTCAGTGAAAAACCTCTCTAAAATGTGAAACATATCCATCCAAATAGCTGTCAAATCTGATGAGCCAGGTTGTCACTGCATTGCTTTCATTTCCACTGAGTACTTGTTTGAACCACAGCTGCCTTTGCTGCGCTGGCACTCTCAGTGAGGAGTCACCACTGCTGGAAAAACCCTCTCTCATCA
The DNA here is from genome assembly GCA_916700685.1 of Adelosebastes latens. Lineage (NCBI taxonomy): Eukaryota > Metazoa > Chordata > Actinopteri > Perciformes > Sebastidae > Adelosebastes > Adelosebastes latens. The sequence continues at coordinate 87,671 of CAKAKR010060673.1, forward strand.
AACTTGACAAGTGCGTTGATTTTTGAAAAATAAAAGTGCAAAATAATCAGATGTGTGTAGCTGTCTGACAGATTTGCACCTCACCTCTGATTGCAGATCTGATGCTGTCAAACATTAAACCACATGTAAAGTGTCAGTAATCATATTGTTCTGCCAGGTGGCCACCCGAGGACAAAAGAGATATTGTGGAATTTTTTTTGTGTGAAAATATTGGTTATTTTTTGTCATAAGCAGTGGTGGTGTTGAATTGTTGCCTTATACATATTATATATGAAAGGTTGGTAATACATATTATATATGAAAGGTTGGTAATACTTTATAATAGCCATCACACATAACATTTTATATACTATATATTTGTTGATGATTAAGATATTATTTGTAAACTTTAAAGAAATCGTTTGTAAACCATCTATAAACATTACATAGATAGATATTTGTAACACTTTGTTAATGGTTAATAATTTGTTTGTTAACCTTCTATTAACAATATTTGGATGGCTATTATAAAGTTGCAACTGATGATTATAGTACATTGTTAAATGGTTAGTAATTACTTTGTAAAGAATCTATAAACATTATTTAGATAGATAGTTAATACTTTGTCAATGGTTAATAATTGGTTTCTGGTCCATCTATCTATGTAATGTTTATAGATGTTTTAAAAACAATTTCTTATAGGTTTACAAATCATTTCATGATCATTAACAAATCTTAATATATAAAATGTCATGTGTGCAACAATAAATTGTTAATAAATAGTTTACTAATGTAATCAGAATCAGTTTGATTAACTATCAATTTACCATTTATAAATGATATATAAAGTGTTACCACAAGGATAAATAATCAATCATTATAGTATATACTGTATATTATACTATACATACTATATATTCATACAATAAACTACATAAGAATTAGAAATAAAAACAAATTAAAGTGGAACAGGAGTCACTGCTTAAAGGTTAACTTGCATGTTATTTGGGCAGGCAAGAAAGTGGTGCACTATAGTCTAAGCGCCACAGCTCTCATGGTATTCAAATGTTTTTTCAGGATTTTTCTATTGAATCTAATACAGCAAAGTTGTAAACATGCTTCCATTTCTGTCAAAGTATAATAAAGAATATAGCATCAATCAATCAGTCAAGATTCATCCCCACCCCCCTTTCACAAATAGTTCTAGTAATAAATAGCAATAAATAATATTTAAAAATGAAGTAATAAAATATTACTTCCAGTAACTGCACCTGTAAACAGACCACTATGGTCTATTCTCTCTGATTCTGTGTTTAATATACTGTATGTGATGCATCATTTTCTTTGCTTAGTTGGTATATGGTTAAGATTTGTTATTTTCAGTTTGGTACATTCGATTTTCAGTGCATGTGGGCAGCTCTGTGCTTTGGTCTGTGCTCCGACTTCATCACCTGTGTGTTAATGCATATGACATAATTGATCGCGACATTGGCACAAGATGTGTTTTTTGTAATATGGCAGTAGGCTAAAATTAGATGGATTGTGATGTTAGATGGATTGTTGTGAGGGATTTGGACCTCTACAAGGTTATATATCGCAGTGCACTCCTCCCCTTGTGCGTGAAGGAGATAAATCTGTCATCCATCTGTATGTGTTTTTGAGTATCCTCAGGCTTGCAAATCCCCCTCCCAATCAGATACCCCCCCTACGTTGTAATTAGAACCCTGCCAGTAACGTAGCATCATTATTGTTGCCACGGTTACCTGTTGTTTAATGTAGCTTGAGGACTGATTTAGAACAGGGGTTAGTAGTATAGAACAAGCATTTACTGATTGTGAAAACAAATGATGGAGACAGATCTCCGTGGCCTTAGTGAAAAATGAAATAGCGAGTTGTCTATTTCAGCATTAAGGATAATGGATGTATCAATACAAGACAGGCCTGGGACTGTAGCTCAGTATGTGAGCGTGATTTCATTTTGATGACTGTACCACAGAGTCCATCCAATTTACAAATTGAAGATGAGGCTGTACAAAGTCTAAAATGGAGAAAAGAAAATAATGGGATGGTTTCTTTAACCTTTTGTCTCAAGTTTCTTTTTGTTAGGTTTCTCACTTCTTCAGGCAGAGTGCAGACATTATAACTGAGTAAATCTTACATTTATCTTAAATGATTTAGATTTAGTCCATAATTATTCCAGTTTCATCCATGGTTCATTGCTAAACATGTCCATAGGCTCTTATGTGGACATAATGAACATAACGTAACCAGTGCATTGGTTACATCGCTGTCTTTAAAGCCACCAGACTACATTCACAAAAACAGTATTTTTACCTCTACTTTTACCAGAACACGGGAGTTGTTGGTCTACCGCTGCATCGATCAGTTAGTTTGTTTGTGGTATTGCGTAAGTTACTGTATGTAACGTTAATACACTGACTATAAGGGTGTATATACTGTATATGTAGCGGCGTCATCATGAAGAAACCTACGTCAGGTCATGTGGGGATAAGTTTATAGAAGGGCTCAGGAAAATACAATTTTTGATGCTAAAACATACGTATATCAATCAAAATTTGAATGTTCAGATTTGAATACATAAGGAACACCACTAGGAAGCTACAGAATGATATAAAATCACAAAATAATGAACCTGCCCTTTAAGCTGGCAAACTGCTACTCGTATATGGAATGAATATGAATATACATATTATATATGTATATATACAGTACGTATATGAATTCCTATATAGGTACAATCAGATTTTCCAGCAGCTAAGACAAAGGGCAGTATGTTCGGCGGTGGCTAGCCCAACAAGGTGCTGAGACACAACGATAAAAGTATTTTCTACAAGACAATTTAACATTCCTAAAAAACATATTTACACATGAAAATAAATATTTTGTTTTATGATACGACTTGTGTGATACGCAACTAACCTTTATTAAGAGTTTGCATGATATATTCTATTTTTCTATATTTGTGGCGCCAGCTAGCCCAGCTGAAACACTAATTTGTATTGAGGGCGTCTATGGAATGAGCATGAACGTGCTCAGCAAATGAGTCACGGTAATCTGCAACTTTAATTATGAGACATTTTGTGTAAAGTTGGCATTTTGGCCTTAGTGCGGTGCTAGAGGAATATGTAAACTGGACAGCTGTAATGTGTGAGCCTTACTTAGTGTGACTGGTTTAAATTCCCTTAAAGAAATGTTTCCCCCTTTCTTTCTTTATTCAATTCAGTTTTTGTGAAATGCTCTGAAACAACAGCTTTCTTGGTTCGGGCTAAAGAGCAAATTCTACAATTGAGAGTTGATTGGGTGGCCGTGGAGGTCTCACAGGTGTCAAAGCAAGCTGCAGATTACACATTTAGCAGGAGAAAATCAGCAGCACAGAAGCAGTGTGTGTGTGTGTGTGTGTGTTTGTGTGTGTGTGTTCATGTGCAGCACACCTTATTTAGAATTTGAGCAAAATGTGATAATAACCCAGAGGTATTTGGTACAGTGAGTAGAAGTGCACCGCTGCTGAGTTCTTGCATTTGCAGTTATCAGCTTCTAGCAAATGTCTGTTGGGTATTACTCAGCATATACAGCAAGAATACTTTTTCTTTTTTTTTTAATAATCACAGATAAATCCATGCAGTAATTGTTTAGAGACACACTCATTGCAGTCACAATGTTATTTAATACACAGACGCTGTTTCGAAAGGGCGCAGAAATTCAGTTTCTCTGTCTGTGTGACTCAGAGGAAATCTCATGATAACAAAACACTGTTTATGTAATTAAAATAGCAAAGAGAAGTGCTGCAATTAAAATATGTATTATGATTTCAGAAACTGCATTGTAAAACAAAAAAATAGTGTCAAAATTGTGAATCATTTCTTTTCAGAATAGTTAACAGGATTGCAGTGACACATAAATGATATGGAAAAATTAAATACGAAGTAGATCACTGGAGACAATTTCTCTGGTTTCGTTGTTAAAACTGGGTTGAAACAATTATAGAGTTTGTAGCAGAAACACATGCACAGATCTGTTGTTGCTACTACTGCTCTGCTAACATGCTAACAGACACGTACAGATGGTTCACTCACTGTTGCTGCTGTTAAAAAAATAACAAGGCCGCTCACTGCTTGACCCCTACTAAAGTAGGGCCAAAGGTTTTGCCCTTTTGGAACTAATGGAACTAGACCACACAGTCAACCGTCATACCAAATGTGAAGTTCCAAAGTTAAATAGTTTCCGAATTGTTCTCCGGAAACGAAATTGAAGTCGAAAAAATCTCAGTTTTTGACCAAAATTTCTAAATTTTTGGGCACCCTGGACTTCTTAACCCCAAAAGGCACAACTAGACCACACTGTCAACCATCATACTAAATGTGAAGTTCCGAAGTTAAATAGTTTCAGATTTCTGCGGAAACAAAAGTGTGACACACGAACGGACGGAAGGACGGACGGCCGGAAGGACGGACACGCGTTTGTGACGTGTTTTACTTAGTTTACATACTTATTTTAAGCCCAACGATGACGTTTTCACTTACCCTAACTAAGTGGTGTTCTTGCCTAAACCTAAAGCGAAAAACACTGAAATGCGTACTCATGACGTGTTAAATGTCCGTGTAATGTTGTGCTATTTATAGGCCTTCCCGTGAGACAAGGTTGCCCCAAATGGCACCGCCGTACGTCCCCACGCATGTAGATAAACGGTTGTAATCAGCCTGTCTGAATCCAGGACATGTAAGGGCTGTAGGTTTGTTAGAGGCTGTTCACACCGCCATTCTAGCAACAACTTTGCTTTTAGAAATCTCCAGACATTCAGTTGGTGGAAATTGCGACACTAAATACAATGCAACTTGAGAAAACACATGTAAATGGACAAAACACAAGCAAAAGAAGAAGACATGTTCACTATTTGACAACATATACATTAATATATACTGTATAATTGTATATGTAATTAAAAAAAAGACATTCAACAATTTGCTTGCTTTTTGAGGCCACCATAGTTTGTAAATGTCAGAAATGGGAGTACAATGGAGTACAGTAAACGGTGCACCGTGTAGTAAATAGGGAGTGATTATGGACACCAATGGGCCTTTTGCTCAACAAAACATTTTGACTTGTAGCAATAAAAGCTCTATTCCATATAACTGTAGCACACAAGCCAGCTTGGGCCCTAGCTAAATGGTTTGAAGCCCTTAATTAATATTAATCACACCTGCTATGACGTGCCAAAATGTCTGCACACACAGGTGATTTCACTGAAGTTGCTTGAATAGAGCTCTTCTCAGGACTGTGGTGACTGGGTGTGTACACACTGTGTTTGACTGACATCTTCCTCACTCTCCTTTTAGCGTTGTAGCACCTACAAATGAAACCTTTTTTTAATTTGTATTGGTACATGGAGCTTAGTTCGACCTGATGTTAATTAGCCAGGAAAACTGAAAACACCTCTGTATGCAGGTACTTTAATGTGGTGAAGATGATTTTATCACTTTTGTTATTGCAACATATTCTCACTCCAAACTCGTCAAATACTGCCGCTTGGTCAGTGCCCCTTGGCATCGATGCACGGGGTACCGCTCTTGCGTTACTTTTGGACGTGTCAGGGACGATCAGGGACGTGTCAAGATACGCTCATTACATGCATAATGTCCTTTCAAAATAAACTTCACAGACACACACACACGCACACACAGACATCAACAACACATTCTACCTGCCCTAGGTATGAAAGTGTACTTATAGCAATTGAAGTTACACTGAGGAGCCCTGAGTTTTCTAGCAGATGGTAAAGGCAGTTTGGGAGTATGAGAAGGGTCGGACACTATTTTCTGAGTCTGTCTGATATAGCAGACTGCTCATAAAGTGACTGGAGATGTGAATATTCTTGAACTCGTAGAGATTTCATAGCAGTTTGCACCATACGAGCGACTTGAGATTCTACTTAGACGGATTACCTCACCGTGATATCAAAACATTCTAGTATACCCTCAAGAGCAGCAAGATAATGTTGTAACATAAACCTCAGTTTGACACCAAAAAGCCCAAAGTGTTTGTAAAAAGTGCACCTGCTCATACGGTCTGAAATGAGATCTCCAAATATGTGTTCTACTGTGGGGTCACCTTCTCTTCAAAGAGCTAATTCTAACCACGATAAATATGTTATAATATCACGGTGAGCTAATCTGTCTGAGTACAATCTGAAGTTGCTCATATCGTGCAAGTTAAAGGTATTATTGATACCTGAATAAATGCAGAATAAAAGCTTTTCCTTAAAACAAATAATGACTTTGAATTAATCATTTAAAAAAATTTGGCAGGTCCAAAATTAATGTTTTGTTTATTTCTGTGGAAGATATCAGAGGTTCGGTTCCCACTTCTAACAAGGCTTGTGAGCGAATAGTAATACAACGTTGGTATCACGTGGTATCTCTGTGTGGTCAGTTAGTGTGGGAAAAAAAACGGATAAATGGTTGAGATTGACGGTAAGTGCCTGGTAACGACTTGTTGCGAAGTGAAAGCAATGAACGAGGGAGGGAGAAGGCGACATCTAGTGGCTGAATGTTACCTTTGAAGAATATTCATCTCTCCAGTACTTTTATGAGCAGTCTGTTATCGGACCGACTCGGAAAATAGTGTCCGACCCTCCTCGTGGCCTCTGCTCCCATTCCTCTTGAAAACAGCTGGTTAAAATCCCCACAGAGCGACACCACTGGAACCAGACTTGGTTGTTGAGTTGCTAACAAATGGCCCTTGTGTGCAATCAGTTGGTACACAGCTGTTCATTTCTCTCGTGTGTTTAAGAGTGCTCTGTAGGGGAGATCAGAGCGCTGTGTGGATCCAACATTCTCGCAATGAATCCTGAACCTTGTTCCTTCTTTTCTACATGTTAACCAATATGAGAGAGTGTTAGAACAGGGTTTAATTAACCAGAATGATCAACCATTCAACCAACAGACCAGAGCCCTCAAAGGCAAACACCTAAAGACACAAAACTCCAAAATAAATATAACAGTATGGTTCTCTGATGCTAATAAACAAGGCTATCCACAATCTCAATACTTCTGGTCCACAATAAAAAAAATTGCAAATGAGGTGATTTTTTTTTTCATTTTTAATATATTATAGGGTAGAGACTTCTTTAAATCTCCTGAAGTTTTCATGTTGTGCCTGCTATCGGTTGAGCAACAGCACACTTCTGAGTATATGGTGGGTAGGTCAGTGTAACACCTGAATCCTTAATGTTGCCTATGATTTTCTGTACTTTCACCTTCACAAATGTTTGTATGAAGAGTACTATACTGTACAAATAAAGAGTGACAGATATATATATCACACAAACACACTCCTGTCTGTCATATGACAACATGAAATACAGCATATTAGTTCTGAATGCAAAATAATGTTCTTGCTATAATAATTGAACATTTGCAGCTGTTTCACTGGTTCTGTGTAACAAACCATTTGGTAGGTGGGTCAGGTTAACGTGTAAATTTCAATGTAAAAATATTTTACAAAACTACGACAACGTTGTGCGAGATGCCCTCTTGTGCATCCCTTATGCTGTTGTTTTCCTTGTGTGTGTCTGTTCTATGTCTTTGTGTTCTAGGTGCAGCTGCAACTGGCTGCTGATTGAGGGCACCTGTGAAGCTGTGGGCCGGGCCTATATAGGTGTCTCGTTGTGGCCCTCTCTACGTTGTGGCCTTTTGAGCCAGTTGTAACAACAGCACTTGAGTGAATGTACAAGTACTTCTATGCTTCTTACTGAATCTCTGTGGTGTCGGGTTTAGTCTCATGCTTGTGTGAAACTTTAAAAAAGAGGTACAATTGAGGAGGAGTCTTTGTATGGTCCTGAAATGGGCGTTGTAAACTAGACCTCTAGTTGCCAGCGGTTTTATTGTTACCCCCCAATGTCACCACATGGTCCTTTGCTATGAGCAGTTGCAAGGAAATTCCACTCTGCTTCCACACCAAAGTCTTCCAAGTGGAGGCAGAGGTTCTGGAAGGCTTTGTGTTTTTTTTGCACTGCGCTGCACAAACATCACCTCCCTGGGAGTATTCCTAGCTTTCTTTCAAGGAACCGTATGACATGCCTTTGACAGAGATGGACTGCAGTGGTCAGACAAAAGGATGAATGGAGGCTTGTGACTCGTGTGCCCAAACTTTTTTTATATTTGTTTCCTCAGATGGAAAAACAGCAACTTTTCTGCAAAAACCTATTTTTTTTTCACCTGGCAAAACTTTTTTCCCCACCTGTTTCAAAGATAAAAAAAATAAGTCATAAACACGGGAGAAACACAATTAAGATCAGACTTAGAAAATTGATCACCAGATTTTTTTTTTCCCTCTCTTTGCCTCTTAGGGCTTCCGTAGATCACGGTCCTGCAGGTCGATTCATTTGTTTTAAAGTTACGACACTTCCAGAGTTATTTTAACCCAAACCACAATCTTTTCCTAAAGCTAACTCAGTTGTTTGTTGCCCAAGCCTAACCATCTCGTTCTTTTCTTAAACCTAAGTAATTTTATTTTGAAAAGACTGGAGCCAAAAATTGACACGTGTCACGTGTTGCTGGACATTTCAAGGAAAACGCACAAAAAATATTTTGTTGATAGTCGTGCTGAGCGTCACGAAAAAATAAGGGAAATTTGTGTCTATGTAAACAAATCAAATAGATTCAATTTCGTGACTATTTCACAAACTGCTGTGAGACTGTGTTGGGTCCTGAGCCATATAACTAAATTAAATTAAATTAAACTAAATCTGGTCATTTAAACTCAAGTTAACTTAAACTGATTTGTTTTACTCTGGCTCCTACCTAACCTTGTATTTTACACACACAATACTTTTCAAAGACGGACATGAATTATGTAAACAATAAACATCTTTACAGGTAATATGGACATTTAAATTATTATTTCATTTGAATAAAAAGTAACTTAGAAAAAATTATCCTGCCAAAAACTTTTTTTTTTTCACCTTGCAATGCTTTTTTTCACGTTTCACAGATGAAAAAAAATGTAGGGAACTAAAAAGATTATCCTGCTAAAACCTATTTTTCACCTGGCAAAACCTTTTTTTTTTCTACCTGTTTCAAAGATCGAAAGACTATGAACAACAAAACAATAAACACTTTTACAGGTAATATGAACATTGAAATTATAATTTCATTTGAAACACTTTTTTCTTATAGTAACATAATGATACCAACCACAGAAATAGATTAAGAAAACAGTATCAACGTAACTAAGACACGCTTTAACACAGTTTTTAATTTTAAAATGATGACAAGAAAAAAAGATGACTAAAAAAGACAAAAGTTCATACGTTTCTGCTTTAACTGGAAACTTTTTTTTTTTAATAGTTTTAAACACCATATAATACATATAATTGACAGCCTAATTTGAAACTGATACTTTCTTTTGGCAGAGGGATTATTATCCAGCTGAGATATGATTATGGTGCCTCAGTATTATTGTTTTATTCTTTGTGGATAGTCTTGTAATGAGAAAGAGAGAGAGGGAGTTGGGTGGATGTGTGCGTGTTTGCAAACATACTATGCAGTAGAGTCCTATTAATCACATCGGATTATATGAAAATGAGTTATACTGTGTTGTCTCCCTTCTTGGCAGCAATCAAAGCCCTCCAGTTTCCTTGCCACCTGCAATACTACAGTTGAATGGCAGGCCCACTGCCACCATCAATAACACAATAGTTTAGCCTCAGATAAAAATGATGAATGCACTGGGGCTCCTTCAGACCCTGATTCAGCCGACCATTTATTTTAATATTTCAGCAACTACAAGGCGCTATCGTTAATCACTGTTAGACTGCAGATAGGCAGGGAGGAATCACAGGGAGAGAGCGGAGGAGCTGAGACGGGGTGACGGACGAGGGAGGAGGAGGGAGGAGGAGGATGGAGGAGGACGGAGGAGGACGGAGGAGGAGGAATGGGTTAGGGGAATGCCACTTCTCATTGGGGAAGCTGTTGCTCATCTGTCGTGGGCTCGTTGGGGCATGGCTAAAGGCTCCCGTTCAGTCAAACTCCTCTCCTGTACGCATGACATTTCAATTACACAGCGAGCTCTCATAGCTCTCTCTGCAGCCAGATAAGCCAAGACGCCAAATGCCACACACAGCATGGACACACACACACACCCACACACACACACACACACAGAAGCGCATGCCCCGCAGGGTTTGTTTGAATGGATGTCATTCTGGCTTGTGACAGGTGAGTGCACTGTATGGAAATGTATTACCGGAAAACCTGACTAAAATAGATACTTGAATGGCGATTCAATTTATTTGAATCGCTTCTTATGGTGCAATATATGCTGTATAATGTAAGATGATAGGACAGTGTAACTAATAATAGGTATGACGAATGAGACGTCTGAGGGAAGAGGATGGATTTCAACGTAATGAGACGGTGTAAAAGACGGCACAGGACAGAAGATATTGTAGGGTTTGAAGTTCAGAAATTATAAGAGTTGAGAACAGTGGGAGATCCAATTACAGACGTTTGCATAATGAACTCTATCAGCTGTTACGCAAGCAATAATGTATGATGAGATGTACGGATATATAGGAAAATAATGGACGTGGGGAAGAGGAGGTGAAAAATGCCACAACGTGAAGCTAACCAGCTCTGTGAGAACATCCTGGACAGCAGGTGGTAGGCGTAGTGAAGCCAGATAACCTCACTGACTTACAGCCACTGGCCTCATTATGGTCATTGTTTTCAAGGTCTGAATGTTTGGAGCATTTTTTTTTATAGTGTATAAGTGGGCTAGCAGCTGTTTTTGATGGCTTCATGTAACAGATTGTGTGTCATAGGCAAATGTGAGCAAGCTTTTCATTGGTCAGTTCATCATCAGTCAGTCAAGCTTTAAAGTGGGCGCTCAAGTCCATGAGAATCACATGGGTGCTTCAATCGTACAATGGTGTTTTCAATACAAGTTGGCAAAAGACAAGTTAATTTAAAGCAAATTTAGATACAATTGGATATATTACATTTTGTCAAAGTTAATGCGATAATAAAGCATTAATGCAAATTTGTTTTAATGCCACTAACTTCTTTAACGCATTAACGCAACATGTGATTTTTAGGTTGTAGCTGGCTCAGAGTGATGATAGATTGCATTATATGAAACTAGAAAACCCTAATGAATCCATTGGTACCAACCATGTCATACCAGCTTGTCGCGAAGGAGGTTAAATAACGCTCCAAACGCAACAAAACTGGCAAACAAAACCTCCGACCTCAAGAAATGTGAATGAAAATGGGTTCTATGGTTACCCACGAGTCTCCCCTTTACAGACATGCCCACTTTATGATAATCACATGCAGTTTTGGGCAAGTCATAGTCAAGTCAGCACACTGACACACTGACAGCTGTTGTTGCCTGTTGGGCTGCAGTTTGCTATGTTATGATTTGATTTGTTATGCTAAATGCAGTACCTGTGAGGGTTTCTGGACAATATTTGTCATTGTTTTGTGTTGTTAATTGATTTCCAATAATAAATATATACATACGTTTGCATAAAGCAAGCATATCTGCCCACTCCCATGTTGATAAGTGCAATAAAACTTGACAAATCTCCCTTTAAGGTACATTTTGAACAGATAAAAAAATTTGCATAAATCGCAATTAAATATTTTAATCAACTGACAGCACTAGTCAACATTACGAGGGTGTTTACAATATAAGATTGCAAAAAACAAGTTACTTTAAATCAAATTTAGATGCAATCGGATATATAATATTTTGTCAAACATATTTCTCATGTGTTCCCATGTTTTAAACTGTGATTGCTATCTGGGAGAAAATATGTTTCCTTAGTTGTATGGGAACATAATTTGTAGAAGACAGGGTTAAATAATGATACTTGTGTTAGTAAATTGTGTTTGTGTGTGCGTGCTAACTGTCAACCTGTCTCAAATACTGGCCTGCATGCACCTGTAGATCACATTAAAAGCCTTCCAGCAACTTAATTGCCTCCTTTTGCTGTCAGGGTTTTATTGTGACACATCTGCAGGAAGTGTTCAGTTATATTGGTACTTTAACAGCAATCAAAAAGAAAGAGGATATGGTAAAGTAAAAGCAACTTGAAATGGTACGTGATCAGTCTTTGCTCATGCTGTTTAAAACTATTAAACTTTATTTCATTTAGAGATTTTTATGGCATTTGGACTATTCTCTAAAAAACATTTCAACTGTCTCATTTACAATATTTGATTTCAGAAATTTACTTTTTTTTTTTCTTTTTTTTTACCAATAAAATGTGTTTATGATAATAAAAAAGGTGTGGAATGTGTTGTATTTGTGTAGCTGACAGGAGATGTATTCTATTATACAGCAGGACTGTGTAAGAAATTTCCATTATCTGGATAGCATCCAACCAGGATGCAAAGTAAAGATGTTTTGTACACCATCAAGGCTCCTCTTGATGAAAAGCTTTAATAGTGTGCCGGTTATGTCTGTGTTAGAGGCAAACATTAAGGCTGATGATGCTTTGAAAAAAATCTGAAACATTTCAGGGAAACATTTTGTCCCGGAGCACTAAGATCCCTTAGTTTATCTTCATAAGCCATGTGTAGTATTTTTGTCTCTTAATCTGGCCTATAACATTCCTATAATAGTCCAAGTATATCTCTATAGCAACTCAAGATATTGCTCTCACTCCATTGTGTATTAGTAACTTGAGATAATTAAATCTCTCTTTTTAAAATTGAAACATCATATATAGCAACATATGGTGTGTTATTGTCTCTGAGAGGAGGTTCAGGTAACTGGAAGTTGAAAAGTTTGCTGTGAGACTTGAAGGCAAAAATGTTGAGCAGACTTGACATAAATATTGAAAAAATGCACCATTTGGAGTATTTTTTTTTCTGTCAAACAGTCATGATTAATTAATAACATAACCAGGATATGTGCACCGTCTCCATAACCTATTACACACTTTAAGTTGCAGCTGCTGGCACCATGAAATGGAGAAATCTCTAATATTAGATGAGAGAAATTAGCCTTTCATTATAAAATTAATGAGGCTGTCCATGATTAGTTTCCCCTCTTCATATCCAGCATATCACCTGTTTTCCTCCCTGTGAAAATTATTCTGACGCACAAATCATTTACATGCTATAGTTCCTTCTTTACAAAATAAAAGACCCTCCCTTAAGTTTTCAAATGTGTATGAATTATTTTTATTTTTATTTTTTTTTATTGCCACCTGCCCTTTTTCAAACAACACCTGACTGTCATCTGTGCTCAGCGGTTCATACGTCTTGTAAACACTGCCCGCGATTGATGACTAGAATAATTTGACACAGTGCTGAGCTGCATCTCGAATTAATCTTCAGGTTCCCAGCTTTCAGATGATGTACAACACTTCTATGTGACGTCTACTGTTGACCTGCTATCTCCCTCTAAAGACCCCCTGTACCCCCCTAAAAAAGACAGAAACAGGACTATGTGGGTCTCAGAGGGTTAAAGGCCACCTTAAACACTTCGTCTGCCTCTGCTGTTTGTCTGCTTTTTAGTTTTCTTCTAAAAATACTGTCATTGTTGCAGCAGCTGTCCTCAGCAGTTTTTCTTCTTTTTTTTGAGAGCTTCTCCAATATACAGAGGAAGACTGGGCCAGCTGGCTGTCCCAGGTGGTACTACCTTAGTTAGTCAGATGGTCAATAATTAGTCAAATTTGAACTCTGAATATTTATAACATACTTTACATCAGGAACTCCACATCCAACCATCTAGTAACAAACATATGGCACTACATGAAGCCTCTATATGTTAGACACTAGTCACTGCTGATCTAGTGGACGCCACTGTCATTCTGATCACAGTGTGGGATCATGTTATAACCCTGTTTTTTTACAGCTGGGTAAGAACCATGTAGTGCTGCAACATGTCTCCCTCCTAGCATTCAGCTGTATGTCAAGAGGGATTTCCTCGTCATCGTGATCAGTACTTTATTCAACCTTGTCCTCCGAAAAGTCCTCTTTCATGGCATTGATGTTTTCACAGATCGGGTCAAGAGCCTCAAAGGCTCTGAACCTTTTTGTCAACAGACTGAAATGTGAACAGAGAATTGGGGTTAGTGCCTTGTGTGCCGTGGAGACACTCTGGGGACGGATTGGTTTTTCAGGGTCACGTGATTGATGAAACTAGACAAAGGCATCCGAATCCCTCGGGATTGTTAACGTGACAAGAAAGCAATTAAAACAAAAGCAAAGCCGTTAGATAATAGCACAATCAGTGGAGAAGTAGAAAAAAACCTTTAACATTGAGTTTTTGGGGTGTTAAAACCCACTAAGATTGTGGCCACCTCACTGTAGTTACTTAGCTATACTCAACCATATAGCCAGACATTCCAGGTGTTGAGGATTCGTCCAAAAACCTGAGTAGAATTTAAAATGTATAAAAGATGATACACTATGTAAGTTTTTGGCATATAGAAAAAGGGGAGGGTGTGACAAATGTGAAAGTAACAGATAGATTTTTTCTAGGGCTGTCAATCCATTAAAATATTAAATCACAATTTAATTGCACACTTTTTATCTGCTCAAAATGTTCCTTAAAGGGAGATTTGTCAAGTATTCAATACTTTTATCAACATGGGAGTGGGCAAATATGCTGCTTTATGCAAATGTATGTATATATTTATTATTGGAAATCAATTAACAACACAAAACAATGACAAATATTGTCCAGAAACCCTCACAGGTACTGCATTTAGCATAAAACAATATGCTCTAATCATAACATGGAAAACTCAAGCCCAACAGCTGTCAGTGTGTCAGTGTGCTGACTTGACTATGAATTGCCCCAAACTGCATGTGATTATCATAAAGTGGGCATGTTTGTAAAGGGGAGACTCGTGGGTACCCATAGAACCCATTTTCATTCACATATCTTGAGGTCAGAAGTCAAGGGACCATGGCCATGACAGTTTTTCCTCAACATAATCTAGCGCAAGATTGGAGCTTTATTTAATTTAACAACATGGTTGGTACCAATGGATTCATTAGGTTTTTTCTAGTTTCATATGATACCAGTATCTTCACTCTAGCTTTAAAACCGAGCCTGCTACAACCTCCGGAAAATCGATTGCATTAATGCGTTACAGAAATTAGTGGCGTTAAAATGAATTAGCATTAACGCGTTATTATCGTGTTAACTTTGACAACCCTCATTTTTCAAATATATTTCTCAATACCGGCTTCCACAAATTCTGCCATTTTGCCATTTTAGGTGGAAAGCAGCCCTATCACATGATATATCAGAGTTACTAGTGCTTGTCATTTTGTGACACCCTCTTGAATTGATTTACATGAAGGTATTAATGTAAACATGCACTGATCCCTGTAAGTGAAGATAATTTCACATAGATATCCATTGGTTTCATGGCACACCAAATATGGTAGGAAGTGTAATTCTGGGAGGCTGTGGCTCAGCAGGAAGAACAGGTTGTCCCATTATAATCGCAGGGTTGGCCTGTCCCTCCTGTCCACATGTCAAAGTGTCCTTGAGCATGACATGGAACCCCCGAAATTGCTCCCAAGGCCAGCACCTTGCATGGTAACTCCCTGCCATCGATGTGAGTCAATGGATGAATGAGAGGCACACTTGTAAAGCACTTTGAATAAAAGCACAACATCAATGCGCTCCATTTACCAATTGTAATTAATTAATTTACCTAGTAGCTCACATTATAATGCTAATGTACATAAACTATTGGTAATAATAAACTACACTGCATGATAACAAAGCTGTCAGCAAATGATTGACATACATACAATGGCATATTACATGTCCATAACACAATCACTTAAAGAAACCTCAGCAGTTTTAACAAATCAAAATACTCATCAACATGTATCAGTCCAGTTGCCCCTGGTTTCCGTAACGGCTTTAAACACATTTATTTGTAGCTACAAGATATACAGTGTATATGTTTAAATTAGCGTGTTACTTGCCAGGAGGTAAGTGGGTACCACAGTGCTGATGGGGGTCAGCATTGGGGCATAAATTACACATGGACTATTTGGATTTGGCTGTAAACCTTCAGCATCCAGCCTCCAGGGGGGAGCAGTCCAGGCATAAAACTAATTGTACTATATGCTCCTTCCTGTCAGCTGATGAATTAAATTCTACCTGCCTATGCCCAGTTGCTGCTGCTAAACACTTCAGTAGCTCATTATGTTGCCGCATGTATCGCCCTGGGGACAGAATCATTTTGCTTCCTATCAAAATAAAGAACACGGGTCGAATAAAAGCAGCTACGGCTGATAATAAAGGATGTGGCAGAAGATGTGCAGGTACCAAACATGTCTTTACAAGGAATAAATACATAATGCCAAAAGAAGTGCTGCATGTATTAATGAATGGAAAGACTGAAGGACCACCCACATCACCAGTATACATTACCAATGCAAGCCAGTAGGCAAATAAAGGCACTGGGAAATAGACCAGGGTACTCACACTGCAAACTGAGAACAAAAAGCCTTCATTACAAACTAGGAGTGTAGAGTTTGAAAGATAAGAGCATTTATAAGGCAGAGAGAGTCCAACAAAAAGATCCTATTGGTTAGCCTGATAATACCACTGAAATGCCATTTCATTTTCTCTTCATTACTAAGTCAAACACTGTGTTCAAGTTAGTCAATTTCAGTTTGGGAAAAGAGGTTATTTTGCTCTGCCAAATAGGTAGTGACTGATGCATCTGCCCCATTGATGCCTGAAGCTGTGGTAGTGGATACTAGTCAACTGAAGAAATACATGTGAGAAAAGTTGGACATTTTAGGAAATACACCAATTTGTTTTCTTGCCGAGAATTAGATGGGAAGATTTGCCGTTCAGCTCAGCTTAGCAAAAATAGTAGGACAGGGGGGGGAAACAGTCCAAACAAGTACAAAGGTAAGACTCCAGGAAGTCACTATGTCTCGCCAAGAAGTAGTCCAGCACATAACCTCTCTTAAAACCACAACTTGGTATTTTACCCTTCAGTTTTTGTGAGATAAGATAAGATAAGATATGCTTTATTGTCCCCAAGGGAAATTTTTTCCCGGGCAATAGTGCTACACACAGCTTTAATCACCTTGCCAAAGACACAGTAATAAATTACATACAAAACAGAGAAGACAATACATTGATAGAATCCATTCCTTCGATGCTCCTGAACACATCATCAGTGATATAACCTGCGGTCATTGGTGTTTCGGGTCTTTCGACATCAGACATCCTCACCCAGGCGACCCAGCTACGGTTGATTAGACCACGATTTCTGTTCGCTCCTCCCCATGGACCTTCTCTCCTTATCCAGAGCCATCCCGAGGCTTTCTCTGCTGCCTTTGTGATGTTGAAGAGCGATTGCCCCATAAAACCTCTGAAACCAACCATAACGGGCATGCATTTTGCTTTCCAGCCCTACTTGCGCCAGTCAATGACCAGGCCATTGTACTTTATCATTTTGCCTTTCGTGGTCCTCCTCCACATGGTCCTCCCATGGCACAGTCAGCTCCAACATGACAATGTTTTTCGTCACCTCTGAGACACAGAGGATGTCTGGCCTCAGGGTGGTCGTAGCGATGTGAAGGGGGAACTTCAGCTGATGCCCAGGTCCACCGAAAGCTGCTAGTCCTGCGTAGTAGACACCAGCTGGAGCTTGGAGTTATACCCGTAAGGGACGATGCTGCTAAGGCTCCAAGGCAATCCCAGCCTCCTCCTGAGGAAGCTGCTGACTTTCCTCTCCAAGCTCTCCAACGATAAAGATGGGGACTTCGTAGACAAGCAACGGCCAGAGTATCCTTGGCAGGATACCATGCTGGTAGATCCAAGCCTTGAACATGCCGGGAAGCCCTGACCGGTCCACCGCTCTCAACCAGCTCTCCAGCCCCTGACAGGTTGCCTGGACTGATCCTTTAGGCTGCTATTGAACTTGTCCATTACCTTGTCCTTCTTCTTTTCCTGGCTTTAACCTAGTCCTTGCCCATCTAATCAGTTCATCAAGCCCCTTGCAAGATCCACGCTCTTCCTGGCACTGACTCGGTGGTGACAGTCAGGTCATGCATGAAGGCCCTGATTGGTGGTTGGCGCACCCTTGACTTGGTTTAAGGGCCCCGGCACTCTGGTTCATCAGACTTGAGGATCACGTGCATCACCAAGGCGAAAAGGATCACAGAGATAGTAAAGCCTGTGATGATCCCGACCTCCAATCTGTGCCATTCTGATGTTAACTGACCCTGCTGAGACTACTGAACTGGTTGTAGTAGTCCAGGATGAGATCTGCCACCTGGCACGGCACATGATGCTTGGCCATGACTGTCTGGATCAGCCAGCAGAGTGATGGACACAAAGGCATCGATTCTCTTGGAATATTCTTCCTTTAGCGAAATCGCCACTGCTGCGCCACTTTCCCTCTCCTCCAGATGAGTTTCAGGATCTTCCACAGCCATTTACAAAAAATCCAAATAAAGTTAAATAAAAAGTAGAAATACAAAGGCATTATAAAAATTAGGAAAGATATTGTAAAACCATAAAACATAATGCTTAAAACTAATTGCAACAGTGTCTCAACCTGTTTTCTTGTTGAGCAGTGTTGTAAGGATTACAGTAAACAAGGAAGTAATGACGTGTTACTGAGCTTTAGAGGTCATCAGTGTGCACAACACCAGACCTATTTGAATTTCCACAGCTGTGATTCAGAGGCCTAAAACCAGGCTAGCTATTGGTCGCATTATGAAAAATGTAGCATTTTTGGAGCTCGACCCATACTAGGGATGAAAAGTCAGCATAGCCTATCTCAGCCCAGCTGCTGCATTGATTTTGACCATTCGGTTTCTCTCTCTTGTTATTCCCCAAAATTTATAGAATTACTCTTTTAATAAGATATAGCTTGTACATAACCTTGTTACAAAAACATGAACTCACAGAGAGATGACATTTTAGGCGAACAGAGAGGTATGTTTAAAGCTTTCTTCCTGTGAAGCAGACATACATGATGTGTCATTGTTACTTCAAGGCTGATCCAATGACGGCAGCTCAGCCACAAAACCACAACCGTGACTTTAATGAAATGAGTATCTCCCTCCTCTTGAAATCAGTGTGCATTTGCTGCCGAGCAACTCTCTGTGCTCTCTCTCTGCATCTGACTACCCTCCTATGAAGCCCAGAGCTACCACTTAGCCTGTCCAGAGGAGTAGAATATCTATCAGTATTATGAAACCAAACCTTTGATCAAAGGATTTGGGATTATCAAGAACTTGCAATTTAGAGTTAAAAAGAGGCAGCTGATAGGTTGAACTGCTAAAACCGTTTCAGCTGACAAAGTAGATAAGGCTCAAGTGGAGTGCTGGGAAGAAATACACAATACCAATTCCATAGAATTAGTGTGTGTGCGTGCTTGTGAGTGAGAACGCCTTGAGCCATTTCTGCAATAAGGCAGGCTGCCTCTGCTTTTTTCCCAATTTAACATCCCAATGTCTTCCAGCAAACAGGCAAAATGAGTAATTTCCATGAAGATTTACTCTAACTGTAATTGGTAGGAAACCTTATTAAGATCCAGATGATGTGTCTTTCTCTTCAGCTATCGCCCAAACACAACCTCTCGCTGATCTTATAAATATCCACATAGATCAAAGAAGCTGTTAAAAGAGCTCAGAGACATCCGGAGCAAAGCTCACTTTTTCGAAATGCCACATTTTAAGGCATAGTAATAGAGAAGATCTCGACACCTGTCGCCATCGGGGGGATGGAAGCATGAAAGAGCAGTACTCTTATTTATTGATTGTCTCAAACTAGAAGCACTATGATGTAGTCAATTAGGGCTGTTAAGGCTCTGCTGGCGGGTAGGCTGCTGGTCCATCACAGCAAACCATGTTGAGGATTTATACCGAGGGAGAAAAGCTGGAAGGGAGGGGGATGTAAGAGAGCTTTTTCGCGTGTCATTTTTACACCACGCAAGCGTCCACAGTTAGGTTTAGGCAAGAAAACCATTAACTTAGGTTTGGGGAAGAAAACCACTTAGTTAGTGTAAAGGAAAATGCCATGGTTGGGCTTAGAGTAAGTAAAACTCGTACGGAAACAACGATGAAAATCAAGTCACAAATGTCAACAAAAAACACGTGACAATCGTCAATAACGCTTTTTATACTATGTCATTTACTCTTACCGTAGCATTTATATGGGGATTTACATTGCAGTCAGTACAGGATACATGGAGTACAAAAGACATGCTGAAATCAAGAAAGGCGTACTTTTTGCATGCCTTGCGCATTATCGTGGCATTAATACGCCTTTTCGTGCGAACGGGCTGGAAGAAGACAAAACGCTCCGAGAATGAAGACAAACCAATGTGTTTGGCAAGCATATGTGAAGCTTACGATAGAGCAAACACATGCACTGCAGTGTCTTATGCTTTTGCTCTTGTGTTTTTTGGTTTTGGCTAAAAGAAAAAAAAAAAAAAGACCCCTTGGTATACAACAGCCCCATGCAGTTCCGTCGAAGCTTGACAGGCCTGCAGTTCTTGCTAAGCTATGATTGGACTTATGGTCTCATCACCATAGCAATGTGACAACATCCCACACTTTCTTTGGCTCCCCAGCTGGGCATGGTAATGAAAAATATAATGCAGATGCTTCAAATAAATGGACAGATGAACCTGGAAGAAAATGGACCTGCCTCCTGCTGGGATCTTTTTTGCAAAATGTGTTAAGGTGATGATGCACCATGATAAACACTTTTTCTTCAAAACAGACTTTGTTTGGACGTGTATGGGATGACGCCTGGTGCAAGGAATGCCTGGTGTCTTTTAGCCAGACTGCTGCTGATATGGATTAGCTGTCTCTCTCTCTCTATCTTCCCTTCTTTCTCACTCACACACACACCCACACCTCTGTTTTCTGCCTGCTTCTCTTCCCATCCCTTCGCATGTGGCCCTCTGGCTCGACTCGCCAGCGTGGATTATAGCTCTCTCACGGCTATCATGATCTTACACAAACAACATTTGTCAGCTCATTTATCACTGTTCCCCCCCGGTTGTCCACTCTCGTCTATTCATCTACGCTCTATTTCTGCATCCCTGCCTCCAGGGTGAAAATGCACGTTACCTCCACAACTGAAAATAACCCCCAAAAGTCCCCTTTGATATTTGCGCAAATCTGCAAATGTCAATGGCGATAATTGATGCTCGACTTTCTCGGTAATTAGACGGGACGAGAGCACCTTGTAGAAAAGACGTGATGTGTTTTCATCATATACCAATTGCAGTGTCACTTCTGCAGATGGTTATCCACCTGTGATAAGAAATACTCAGGCTCACTGGGTCAACAAGGTGCACGTGAGACATAAACACAAAGAATGAAAAAGGTGCTTGTACTAAGCCAGCAAATCCAGCTGT
The DNA here is from genome assembly GCA_916700685.1 of Adelosebastes latens. Classification (NCBI taxonomy): domain Eukaryota; kingdom Metazoa; phylum Chordata; class Actinopteri; order Perciformes; family Sebastidae; genus Adelosebastes; species Adelosebastes latens. Next base: position 109,056 of record CAKAKR010060673.1, read on the forward strand.
ATGTTCAGCTTTAGGTAAGGGTTGTATGGTTGGTTTCTTTAGATCTACTAACATGAATGACCCAATACTCCTTGAACTAGTACAAGATGTTGCATTTGTTGATTGGCTAATGCTCTGTTTTGATTCAGCATAGAGAAATGAAGTTTAGAAATTATATCAACGTTCAAAGTCCCATAACTCAAAAGGAAAAAAACAACATTGCGCACTTCATGTATAATATATCTCATTCAGTTTGGCTTAAACTATTTCAGTTTGGAGAGAATAACAATATATAAGTAGACCCATGTTGTTCAAGTTCCCCATCAGGAGGAAATCGAGTGAAAAAGTCACTGCAGAGAGTGTTTTTGGATTCATTATTTGGGCACTCGGGGTCTGGCTTGAGTGAAGATTTCTCATTATCCTGCTTTTTGTGATATTACAGTGAGATTTGTTTTGCTGTTGCGAGCTCCTTTTTGAACGTGTGGCAACGGGTCCTCCTATTGGCTACATTGTTGCACTTCATTATTATTCATTAAGGCGTATAAATGCCTTGATAGTTCGCAAGGCGTTTAGCGTGCAATAAGTACGCCATGTATCCTGTACTGACTGCAATGCAAACGCATCTGCGTATAAATGTTACAGTAAGAGTTGAGCGACGTAGTATAAAAAGTGAGAAAGACCACTTACAGTGGGCGACTGGGGAGGTGTATGGGCCCAACAACACTGGATTTTTAGGAGGCAGGAGACCGTTGTTCGAGACCGTTGTTGTCCGGAGTTTTGTTTTGTAAGTTATGTTAGTGATGTTTGTCATGTGTCTTTTAGTGATTTGACGTGTTTTCTATAGTTCTGTTTTCCACTGTTTCGGCACTTATTGCATTTCAGCAAACATTGTACAAGTTCAATTGTTTTGCCGGCCACTTAGTTAGAGTTAGGAAACGGTCATGGTTGACGTTGACTAGCGACTCATGTGCCTGACGATACTGACAAGTCACCTAACTAAAGACTGACGTGAAAAAATAAGTCACCGTTACTTTTAGTTTCAGACGGGACACGGACAGCGGTCTCCTGGTGGAAAGTCTTGTGTTTGTTTGACCCATCCACCCCTCCCTCCCTGATCGGACTCTCACGCTATTAATACTACGTCACTTGCTCCAACTGACGAATAACGCCGTGGGCGGGTTTACATTGGAGTTAGTTGAAAGCCAGGTTCGTCACGGCAAGTTGGGAGTTAAAAGGAGGTTGGTTTTCGTTACCTTAGAATGAGCCATTTATATCTACTTAAGGAATGGGTCCTCTTCACGGAGTCCGCCATGTTGCACCACCATGTCACTACAGTAGCCCTGAATGGACAAACCAAACTCTGGCTCTAGAGAGAGCCTTTCTGTCTGACTTCCTGTTTCCACTCCTCGCAGATGAACTTTAATCATATGGTTCTTCTAGACTTTCCAAATGTTATTGGACCAAATGGATCAAATTCTAATAATAAAGAATAATTTCAGGGGTATGCGATGCTCAAAAAACTCATTCACCAGTTTACAGCAGCACTTTACAACATGCTAAGCATGTGTCTAGAAGTAGTCAGACACATATCTGTGACAAGACAAGATGAGAGAGGAGCAGCACATGTATGCCTCCTCTTTTGGCTTGTTTGGCAAGGAAATGGAACAAGCTGAGTCCGAAATGAAAATAAATACATGGTGTGTACATTCAGTGATAGGTTAGTGACAGTACACTGTTAGATGATCGGGAAGATGAGTAAAAATCTGAAGTATAGAGTTCTGTACTGGTGAGTATGAGCCTTGTGTAAGCACTGACGTATTGTGCATTGTGCCCACAGTGAAAAACTGCCTTAATGAAAGCAAGTGAAGAGGATACTAATTTATAGAGACTGCTGAACTAATCTCCTGAAAGGGGGGAATAATAGATCTTTCACATATCATCTTGATGGAATAGTGTGCAGACAGAGGCGCATCCCATTTGTCCTTCCCACCTGCAGCGATCGAACAGATATTACAGTTCCCTTTTGAGAACTGGTGTCCGTCGCTGATGAGACAGCCACTAAGATGACTGAAACCTCTTGATACCTCGATAAGAGAGATGAAACTTTATTGATCCCTGTGGGGAAATTGGATCATTGCAACAGCAAAACAGGGATAAGGTGCGTCATGGGAATAAGATAAGTGGACTATAAGCACACAAAGAGAATAGAGAATTAGTAGAGCACACAGTAGAGCTTATGCAAACAAACATATATTTCAGGTAATTTAAGTGGACTGTATCGATTGGAAATATGGATTGACAAGTATGCTTCAAGACTTTTAGATTAAAACTTTATGGGGCGATGGGATTGCATTGGATTGTACAGTCTATCTATAGAATGTAATGTAATTCAACAGCCCTTCAACCATCCCTACCTTTGTGAAGCTTATAATGGTCTGTTTTCAGGATTTGTTTATTCAAATCAAGTAAAACAATTTGGGATGTTTGTTACTATGGTGTGTTATTAGATTGTACTATATTGTAAGTACCTCATATTTAGGCATACAAAAGAAATACATCATATCCAAAGGGCTTTATAATCTGTATATCATATTACTCCCTCTAATCTAAGAATATTGATTAAGATAAGATAACAGCACCACCTATTGGCCAAATGGCACCAAATTTGCCATGGTCACTCAGACATCATATCTACATACGTTCAACAAATGTGGTCACAATAGCACACAGTGTTCAGGAGATATGACATTTTTTGTATTATAAGCCCTGCCCGCAGCATTTGAGCTAACTTTGAGGTTAGCTATTACAAAACGGTATGGAACATCAACACTCCAAAAAAAAGTAGCTATTTTGTGCTTGGTCCAGGGATGTTCTGTACCAAATTTGGTGACGATTGCAAAATTTGTAAGAGTAGCAGCGACAAATTTGATTTGGACAAAATTCAAAATGGCAGAAACTCATTCAGGGTGCAAATAGGTGTGGCTTATATAAATAGATTTATCTGGAACCTCAAAATCAGAGAAGTTTCATTCTGAGACTTATGGTTCAAAAGTGTTGAGTGAGAATTCCAAATTCAGAGCGTATTTATGATTGAGGGATTGCCTCCACATGGCTCTCAACATGGCGACAGCTGAGCCGGAAGTTAGCAGCCAGGGTCTGAAATTAACTTTTTTCACTGTGCCACTGTCTGCCACTCAGAAATTGTATCTGCCACTGTTAAAATCTCTGCGCTAAATGAAGGAATTACATTTTAGATTTGATGTCATTCAATACTTGATATATTTTACATAAAAAAAAAATTACATATCATTATACAGTATATTACATTTGAACACATCATGATATGGTTGTAATTTACCTTAGCCCAATAGTAATTTTGCTGAGCAGAGCGTGAACGTCTCATAATAATAAGTCAATGGCACCTCCGTTAACATTATTAGCTCCTCTGTTTATCCAATCAGGACTGTGCTGCCCACCGACTTCTAACAGGTAACATTACAAACAATCATCCTGTTGATTTCAACACAGATTTGTTGTTCACAGTGTCGCATTATCAGGGAAAAATAGGATGCATCCCGTCAGGTTTAGTAGCGCCACGCTGTTGAGCGCTTCCAACAAACACAATTCTTTCATCCAGGAGACTGCTGTTTGTTTCCCTTGCGTCACATTACAATCAGCTGTTCGTTCATGCCTCTTGCTCACAACGTTCAGTTTCATTTTCACTGTACAAACGTAGTAGTTTTAAGCCTAACCATGTAGTTCTTTCCTAAACCTAACTATAATGGTTTTGATGCCGAAAATAAACTAACAAAGCGGAGGAATGTGACAAGTTGGGATGAGAATGTGTTGATAAAGGCACATTTTGACTGGTAACCTAAAAGTAAAATTAGAGTCCTTCTTCAATACATTGTTAAAAGAATTTAGAATACTACCACAACGAATGGAAATGGAAAATGTGAGAAAATACAGCATGTATATAATCCTCCCACGCAGGAAAAAAAGATGTACAATATCTCTGTCTGGCAATGTTCTTCAGGTGGAGACAGCAAGATTTAGTTCCAGAAATCCAATTTAATAAGGAAGAAGCGACACCAATAATTTACGATTTCTTTATGGAGTTTAAAAATGATCAACCAACGTATCAAGCTGTATTTAAAGTCCCAGTCATTCCCTCCCCTCTCCTCTCAGTGTCCTTCCCTTCTTACTATTTCAGTCAGTGGTGTGTGGGTGGCAGAAGTCAATCCCAGCACGCCCTGCTGTGCTGGTATTTTCAGATTTCTGGTTTTGCGGCAATCTGTAGAATGTCAGAGGATTAATATAGGAGGCAGATACATGCCATGCGATGCATCCTAATCACCGGCCAAGCCTACTGGCAAGAGTACTTAAGTTTCTGCAGCTCCTCGCCACATTAAGGAGTCACAGATGGAATAATTTCATTTGCGATGCCTGGCTCCTAGTTTGGAACCTTGTTCGTTACAGAGTGGGGGAGGTGTTATGGGGGGCCAATCCATTTTCACACTGTTAAATTAATATGGAGTTTATGGGATACAAAGGTGAAGAATTATTTTATTTAAAAGCAGGATGGCCAGGACTGTTAATTTAATTCAGTACCCGAATTTCATTTTAGGGTGGAGTTTTTACTTTGGTTGTTTGGTCCACTTTTCCACTGATTGTGTCCACCAGATAGTCTCAGACTTTCCCTTCTTGCCCCACCCACCTGCTCAACTGTTCCCACTTTCCTCATCAGCCCTGCAGGTATTTAATCAGCCCTTTTCCACTCACTCCTTGCCAGTTTGTCACAGTTGCCATGTGACTCATGTCTTTGCTTTCTAGCATCTGTAATCTGTATGTTACCATCCTACCTGCCTGTGTGGATGACATTCTGCCCCTTTGCCTGCTTTGCTTTGTGACTCAGTTTTTCCAACTCCCCCATTAAACCACTGAACAGATCCTGTCTCCCTGCATTTGGGTCCAATCGTGTATTTCCTGAGGCGTGACAGATTACCTCCTTACTGAACAAGCTTTACAGTAGTAGGCTAGTCTTAAATGGATGTGACCATCATCTTGCTAATCATGGCAAAGACTAGATCCCTTGAAATCCACAGAATGCTGCCCGGCATGATGGTTTTTCCAAAGTCAAGTGGGATGTAAAATGTGAGGAAAAGATGAATGGCCACAAAAGAAAAAAAAAACAACATAAAACATGTCTTATGTCTCTCCGTCCTGCACCAGGATTTCAAACTCTCTCATTGCTGCTGCTTAGCCATGAGCCTCTATTTTAACACCTTTCCTTCCTTGTCCACTTCTCTGCTGCTCTTGAGGATGGCTGGCAGTGAAACAAGTGTGAAAATCCTTTTCTTTCCTGCTAACTTTTAGAGTCTCTCTGAATATTGCCCACCAAAAAGGAGATCTGAGTTGATAAAAACCTTCAGGCATATTGGGCAATAAATAGTGTTTTTTTCCCAACTCAGGGCTGACAAAATGTATCCTATTTAGGGTTGTCAATCAATTCAAATATTTAATTGTGATTGATCACATGATTGTCGATAGTTAATTGTGACTAATCACACATTTTTTATATGTTCAAAATGTACCTTAAAGGGAGATTTAACAAGTATTTAATACTCTTATCAACATGGGAGTGGGCAAATATGCTGCTTTATGCAAATATATGTATATATCTACTATAGGAAATCAGTTAATAACACACAACAATGACAAATATTGTCCAGAAACCCTCGCAGGTACTGCATTTAGCATAAAAAATATGCTCAAATCATAACATGGCAAACTCAACAGGCCCAACAGACAGTAGGTTAGTGTGCTGACTTGACTATGACTTGCCCCAAACTGCATGTGATTATCATAAAGTGGGCATGTCTGTAAAGGGGAGACTCGTGGGTACCCATAGAACCCATTTTCATTCACATATCTTGATGTCAGAGGTCAAGGAACCTCTTTGAAAATGGCCATGCCAGTTTTTCCTTGCCAAAATTAAGCACACGTTTGGAGCATCATTTAGCCTCTTTCATAACAAAAAACAAACAAAACTGAGCTTGCAACAACCTAAAAGTCCCTAGTTGCGTTAATGCCTTATCTTTGACAGCCCTAATCCTAATATTCTCCTGAAAAAGAAACTAGAATTTATCATCAGTTATAAACCCATCTCCACGAGACTAGTTTTGGGGACCTTTAGTAATTTGTTATAATTGTGGAGGTCGTCTGTTATCTTAATCCCGTTCAAATCTGCCATGTCCTTTCAACGCATTTTTGACGCCCTTGGTATACTTGAACACTCACGAAACGCATACATCAAAACCTGTGAACATTTTGAGAATATACAGTGATTGGGTTCATGTGTGTTTAATGGGCCCCATAGCGCCCCCTAATGCGTGGAAGGCCTTAGTTGGGAAAAGTTTCTCCGATATTCAGGAAATTTGGTACCCACATTGTGCTCATCATTTTGGACATATTTCTCCATTGGGTTTTAGTCGGCTATTTTGAATATTGTACGTTTTTCATGTATTTTTTTCAAACTTTTACGAACTTCTCCTAGAAGGTTTATCAAATTTGGCTAAATTGCTAAATTTGGGGGGTTTCGTGGAAAAACACTGGCGTGGCCGGCAATTTGCATGTTTCGCCATGATACAGGAAGCTGTTGTAACTTGACTTTATCCAAACCAAACATTGTCCAATCTGCTCTAAATTGCACATGCTGGATAAGAGTCCAGGCTTGAGTACATCTAGATGCCCATATTGAGCTATAGTCATAGCGCCAACTACTAACAACAGGAATTCAGCCTTTTGTGCAAAGATCATCCAATTTACATGAGATTTACATGGTGTGATCTACACTTGAAATAGAGCCACACAGCGTATAATTAGTTTGTGTGTTCTCTAGCACCACATAGTGGACACAAGAAGTGGTAGAAAAATTTGCAATATGTAATTTCCTGCGCCACGCACTCCATGCAAGAATTATCTAACTCATGAGCGCAGATGGTCACAGAAATGCACAGCCAACCGGTGTCCCGTCACTACCCCTACACTACATGCAACCCTTCATTGTTGCTTGCAACTTTAATTGACCATGTTTGCAGTTCGAGGTGTCCTTTCAATAGTTTTACAGACGTCTGTTTTACAGTGGTGGTCTATGGGGAAAGTGCCTTTTGGGGTGCAGGAAAAAAGTTGGAAGCAAGACTGAGCGGCGGCACCGTATATGGGTCTTATTATACATCCATGATTACAACACACACAAAGGGAAAGTGACTTAATTCTCTGCTCAGGTAGACATTACTCCTCTATATCTTTACATAGCAAATAGTTGTTTGCTGCTATATTAATGCTCTGGATATCATATAGAGAACGTTTGACTACCACATTGTCACATAGGTATGATGGGTTTTTGCCCTTAACAAAACCCAGGGGCTGTCTGACCTGCAGTGAGACTCACTGTGGTGACTGGGTGCTGGTGGGGGAGAGTTGGTAATAATTGCATCCATCTATCAAACCCCAGGTCAGTGTCACCATCCCAAATGACAACATCCTATGGAGCAGCTGCTGACTAGGGCATTGTCAGCAATGTTATCACGCCGTGTTCTTGGACCACTATGTTGGAAATTGGCAACGGGAAAAGGCCCGGAAAGAAAGAGGCCACCAGCGGAGGTCTGGAGGTTGACCCAGCGCTGCCACAAAGCTGGAGACTGCAAGATAGCAGCCATGAGGTTAAAGATAAGGCAATTTATACTGAAGGTTTGAGGCAGGCAGAAAATAAGACACAAAAGTAGCATGGGGGTATAACACATTTTAAAACGGTGTTACAAAATAAATGAAAAAGCATAAGCCTAGAGCAGATTCCATATATTCAGGTCATGAAATGCTAAAACTGTCCTGAAGCCCAGATGTTAAAATGTGGTAAATGTAACGTACTGTGTCTCAGCAAAGATACTGTAGCCACTGGTATTTTCGTGGTGCTGCATATTTAAAACTATCAGGATTAACCTGCCAAGGGGCCTGGAGCCCGAATGACCTAATGGGTCTGTGACTCCAGTTCCTCTTTGCTTTACTTTGGAACACTGACTGGGCCCAAATTTGTTGTGTGCTAATTTTATTAACCTATGAATTTAAGAATATACAACATAAGAAATAATCTGAAAGAATGAGGGTCTTAAAAGTAGATTTTGACACTGAGACAGAGCCTACGGCCTACAGTACATTGCTTTCAACGGAGCAGGTTTTCAAACAGACTGTTCTCATTTACTGTTCGTACTTCGACCTACGAAAAGCAATGCACTGCAATTTGTTTATAACCCACACAATCGTGAGCCAGGATGTACAGGGCTGCCTCTAAGGAAGTCAGGTGACGTAGAATACAAAGTCCAACAACAAAGTCCACATAGAGAGGAGGTCGGAGCGGATGGACAGGTCAAACAAACACAGGACTTTCACCCAGGAGACTGTTGTCCATGTCCGATGTGAAACTAAAAGTCAAGGGTGACTTATTCTCCCTGGCATGCCGAGACATTTTCTTGCGCAACGGCACTTCTCACAAGCTGCCAGTACTCTTTTCTGCCCTCTCCATATCAGGTTCTCTGGCAGATTAATAATGGCAATTCATAACGGCGCAGCACCAGCGTTTCTGCGTGGTGCCTCATAAGGTCTATGAACATATGGGGGAGCATCTGGACGAGCCAACGCACAGCACAGGGGAGGGGTGAGAATGAGAGTGCTGTAATTTATCGATACCATGTTCACGTCCTTTTTGTGAAATACAGTCAACTGTTAGTCATAACGTTGATTATTTGTGAAAAATCTAATTAATGAAATATTATTTAAAAGTTTTCTGCTCTTTTAGGGCAAACATTTCCAGAAGAATTAAATGTTCAGGCTGTGATGTGTAAATAATAAAACAATCATTTAACTAGTAATAATGATGGTCTTCCTTTACATCATCCAAAATGATGTAAAATTGCATAGTTTTAAGTCAAAAACCTTCAAATTTTCTTGGGGGAGGACTCGTAAAACCAATATATCCTAGTGTCTGTTATTCACTGTAGAAATTCAGAATGTGTCTCTGTATAATATGTAGGAGCATCCTGGCCGGGACACTGCTCCTAAAACCTGAATGATACCTTAATCAAGGATTGCCGTTGCCTAAACAACAGGTTCTGCACTGCAGGGGCACTGATTGCTCGTGTTGCTTGGCATTCGTTGGAGAACGCAGGAAAAATGAGAAATAACTTCACAAGATATCATCGAGCAGCTGTATGAGGACACATTGTCTCAAACTAATTTTCAATTAAATTAGTACAAATCAATTGACGCACAGCAACCCTGGAAACTTTGGGGGCCAATGAGTACAGCATGTGTGGTCACAGTGTTACTCAAAAAAGTCATCACCCATTACAACATTTAAAATGTATTAATCACCGGTAGCAATTATTTATTACATAACTAATTGAACAACTTTTCTGTCATGTTACATATTACATTTTATGTTGTTGTTGTTTTTTTGTCATCCTTCAATCTTCATGAATTCTTCTAAATTTCCCCAATCCCTCAAGGGTGGACAGACCGAGGCACACACCACAACTAAGGCAGAGAATATTGAGTCTGATATGTATAGTCATAACTTATAGAGGATGGTTCCTCAATGATTTAGATAACAATTTTTTTCTAGCTCTACTATCGGGTCACACTGTAATCACTGTCACTGCGGTCCATGATAAAGTATTTTTAAAAAGTTTTTGAAAGTTGTTGAATAGTCATGGACCCAGAAAAAAAATATCCTCGTCTGTCTCTCTCAAAATGTCAACTTTACACTTGAGATATCTCTAAATCTTTTATGCAGATTTGCATGAAATGTGAGGAAATAAATCCATTTGATATAAATGACCCCATGTTCTTTCTTTTCGCGTTATTGGACAAACATTATGAAACTTGTGTATTGTGGGGTAAACTTTTTAGTAGCCGCGTTTTATCCCTAGAGCTTTTTACTATTTTTTTGTATGCATTTCTTTTTTTATACGTTAATTGTCACAAGAAAGCCAGCCCTTTCCAGTCTGCTACCCCATAATCCAGCCTGTTAGCTTGTGGTAAAAGCAACTACTGGGGCATTATGTTTGTTGAATACTGTGGGAACACTCTGGCAGCACAATGCCTACAGTAATTAGTCTCAATAACAAAACTGCACCCAAAAGTGAGGACTATATTTTCTGCATCCAGTCGTAGCGATGACTTATGTCACTGGGTTAAAGTGTTGTTTGTGAATCTAAAGCTGTCTGTGTCATTAAAGCTAGAGTGTTGCTTTCTCTGAGCTTTTAGTCTTGATGTTGCGGTTGTGTCTGTCACCGAGACAAAGCTGCCGTCTCCGTATAAAGGACACGGCACTCACAGCAATGTTCCAATTTTCAGCTTTTCTCTGCAAATTAAAAGCCATCTTTTGAATCTGACACACAAGGAAAAAACACAACAGTCTGTCTTGCATTGAGCCCTTCACAAACCAATGTGGTGACACCAATTGTGTTCATCTGTAGTAAGAACCCACAATAGATATAATAAAAGAAGAATATATTCAACACGACAGGAAATGGAAAGGAAATTGTCAGTTTGCTTGACTTGTGAAGAAAAGCTCTAAACAGAGACGCACTAGATAATACAGTCTATTCTGCACAAAGGATATCGTCTGCAGTTTGTTTGCAAACTGTGCCGTATTAAACGTTTGAAGCTAAGGACTGCAACTTTAACAGAATTATTTACAATTGTTTGGAAAAAAAGTGTTTCTGAAGTGTTACTTCTGCATACCATTGAAATTATGAGACAAGACAAAAACTATGTTTAATACAAATATGCAGATGAAACAAACAAACAAAGGACTTTCACCCGCTGTCCGTGTCCCGTCTGAAACCAAGTCAACGTTAACTTATTTTGCTGTAGTTTTGTTACGCAATTTACATAATTTACGTAACGCCAGTTCCGTAACAAACATACTTATTTTACTTTACTTACCAAGATCGAAACCTAACCAAATATTTTTTTTGCGTAAGTTAACCTAAAAACTAAGTAAACGTGCTTTGGAAGTTTATTTTGAAAAGACACTATGCATGTAACGAGCGGAAACTGACACGCCGTCACTGACACGTCGAAATCTAAGACTTGAGGGGTACCTAGAGCATCATAATTTGAAACTTAGGGACACTGACGAAGCGGCGGTATTTGCAACACGTTCTCATCCCAACTCGTCACATACCGCCGCTTTGTCACACCCCTTGGCGTCACTCTATTTTTTGGCATCAAAATCACTACAGTTACCCTAGGCGTCACTTTAGGATTAGGCAACAAAACCACTATAGTTAGAACTACATAAGAACTACATGGTTGGGCTTAAAACTACTACGTTGTGAACACGGAACACGAACAAACAGCTTATTGTAACGTGACGTACGAGACACAAACTGTGCCCCCCGTCCCCCCCCCGCCCAGTGTGTGTCTTTCGGTCTTAAAACTACGTCACCTCACTCCTGGCTCACTTTCTTGGAGCGTCAATTGCTGTGGATGGGTTTGCATTACAGTTACCGGAAAGCTAGGTGCGTTTCATGCGCATACGGCGGTTCCAAATGCTGACAGCCATGACAAAGCCTCGGTATTTAACCCCCTGGGAATGAGAACAAACAATAAAGTGCTGCAGGAATGAGTCCTAATACCCGGAAATGAGATGGCATTTTAGCACTTCCGGTTCCCTCGTCTGGAAGTCAATGGGTTTTCAGTTAGATGCCTGAAATAAGGTCTGTGGTTAACACAAGCTGAAGAGATTTTAACATTTTTCTCTACGATATAAAATACAGTTGCTAACAAGTGGCTAAATGAGACCACATACGTTATCACGCCGACTCGTCCTCCTTTACAGTCTCGTTGTGTATACTCGCGCTCATGCGACATAGTTTGTTTATACGTTTGTTATAATGTTAGCTTTTTACTTCTGGTGATTGCACTCTAAAATTATAAAGTGGTGTTCATTTGTGGAGATTATCTTGCTGAACAAAACATTTAAGTATCATAACCATTTGTTTGCCACAGAGCTTATTTTCTGCAATAATTCAAAACCCAATGGAACAACCCCATTGGCTTTTTTGTTGAGGGAACCCAGGGCGATGCTAACTTCCTGGTTGGCCTACATAATTGCGTCATCCCTAGAGCACTTGCATTGTGTATTTTCTCTTTAAATGATCCTTTGGACGGATCAGAAACTCCATTGTGCTTCTGGTTCTGCCATAAAAACTTCCAATTTATATCACCTGGCTGTTGTGCAATCTTTTTCGCCATAGAGGCAGTATCAGCCCTTCACTGGCCATGTTTCTTGTGATGATTTTTTAGCTTTCACCACCACAATAGCAAAACGTTATTTGGTCATCCATCGATCAAACCTGTGTATATCACATTTCAAAGCAGTAATAGCAGTGTCAAAAGTGCACTGGTCCTTGTGATAGAAGCAGGGGGAGGCTCCTCGCTGCTTCCTCACTGAGAATACGACACCAAACACCAACACCGGCATGCTGTTTTTCCTCTTACTCTGCTTAAAACTAAGCATGCAGCATGAAATATATTGACATTCCTCATGCCCTTGGTGCTTAAGCATAAGGTAATTGTATTCACGAGCGGGGGAGTGCAATGCATTATTTCATATGAGCTATGGGTTTTTGTCTGAAGCCGATTATTACAAATGACCATGTTAAGACTAATCACGGGCACATATCATTCATAAGCACGGCTCACAAAATAACAAATATTACATTCATATTCAAACCGAACGTTCCCGCCTGTAATCTGTACGGCTGAAATATGATTTGCTTGCAGTTTATTTAATAAGGTCGGGCCTAAATATATTAATGTAGTGAAGCTGTAACATATTAATGTTGGCACTTCAATATTTAAAAAGCTTAATAATATTCACTACTCTGTGATTAAATATACTGAATATGCTTAACGTATGTGTGCTCCATGCAAACAGCTAGAGCAGCCTCAGCATTCTAAACTATATTATTCTTCTCCTCCGGTGTGATTAATAGAAAAAAAAGCCATATCTTCATCTCATCTATCTTAAAATTATACAGCCCTCCTCTTTTTCTAATGCTTTGAGTGTTACTATAACTGTGATAATGGTTTTGAAATTAAAAGTGCATACTGTATCCACTGGCATTTCACCTCTCGTACCTCTCAAGTGCACTTTAAGTTGAATTGAGACATGACCAAATTATTGAAGATTCAGATAAATGCTTGGCTGGAATCTTTAGGATTTCCAACGTGAGGTTGAACAGATTAATTAGACTGATTAATCTGTTTTTGTCAATATTCTTCTTCTTCTTCTTCTTCTTCTTCTTCTTCTTCTTCCGAGGAAATCTCAGTAGTAGCAGGATGCTGCTACTGAGTTGCAAAGCGAACAGAGGTATTTTGAGCAGGTTTCTGGAAGAAAAAGTCCCCTCTATTTTTTATTTATTTATTATGTAATCTTTATTTAATCAGGCAGTCTCATTGAGATTAAGATCTCTTTTCCAAGAGAGACCTGAGAACAAAAAGCAGTCAAAAACATAATCAGCGAAACAGAAACAACACAACTACAATTAAAACAAAAAATAATAATAATAATAATTTGTAAAAATCAGATAATAAAGCTTTAAAATCTCCAAGGCTCAGACGCGTATGTGTTTGATAAAAAGATGAAGGTTCAAGCTTGTGGAGATAAAAGCTAAAAGAGTGATGTCCCCTATGATTGATTGATTTCCGCGTGTCGTTTATACACCATGTGGTCTGTACGGACTGCAATCTGATTGAAAAGTAAGAAAAACTGCTTATGGTGGATGGGATGGGTGCAACAAACACAGGACTTTCAACCAGAAGACTAGTGTTTGTAAGTGACATTAGTGACATTAGTGACACTTGTGACATGTTTCCGGTCATCATGTTACGTTGTTCCTGTACGTATTTACTTAGTTTACATACTTATTTTAATTCCAACCATGATGTTTTTCCTAAACCTAACTAAGTGGTTTTGTTGCCTAAACCTAACTGCGGATGTTGCCATATTTGTGTTGCGTGACGTACAAATGACACATGAAAAGCGCCGTACAAATACAATGTATCAATGTATACGTATGTACATATCCTCATACGACAGTTGTTTGATATCTAATCAAAAAGTCATTCCTTCTTTTTAGTTTGTTTTCCTACGATCTCCACCATTAATTTCCGCTTGTTACATACACACATTCTTTACAAAATAAACTTCCGTCTTCGGAGGAAACAACTTCCTTTGGTTTAGGCAACAAAACTGCTTATTTATGCTTAGGAAAAGATTGACTTGGTTAGGATTAGGCAACAAAACTACTTAGTTAGGTTTAGGAAAATATCGACTTGATTGGGTTTAGGCAACAAAATTATAGTTAGATTTAGGAAAATATCTACTTCTTAGGTTTAGTCAACAAAACTACATTTTTAGGCATGGGGAAAATATCAACCTGGTTAGGATTAGGCAAGAAAACTACTAAATTTGGTTTGAGGAAAAGATCGTGGTTTGGCCTAAAATAACACCGGAATTGGCGTTACTGAAGTACGTAAGATACGTGACAAATAAATCAACAATGACTTGTGGTTTCACACGAGACACAAACATCGGTCTCCCGGGTGAATGTCCAGGCCTAATTCTTTTACTACTATTATCTGCACATTATTGTTTTCCTCTGTTCTTATTGTTGTTTGCTTTGTATTATTTGTATTTAGTGCTGGTTCAGCGCTTTGGTCAACTGCAGTTGTTTAAATGTGTCATACAAATAAAGTTTGAGTCGACTTGACTAACTGTAATCCAACTGACATGCAGTTATGGTTATGTTAACTCCTCAGTGAGGGTCACAGGAAACTTTTCCATGCCAAACTTTTTTTTATTTTTTTTAAAGAGAGGTCCAACCACTGCAACATGTAACCCCCCTAATAAACAGGGAGCTGTCTGTTCACCAGGCCCTGAGCTCTGTTACATACTGCAATGACAGTCAATTAGCCTGCTTCTCTCTGCCAGCGCTCCCACCCACAGACAGAACCGTGGGTGGCCTTCCAAAACGCACACACCTCCAGGAATGTTGACATGATATAATCAGAGGGTTTTCATGATATAAATACAGTTCAGCATGCTTCACCTGATGGCTAGATAAGGTAAAAAAAACAATCAAATAATCCCCCGTCAGTGAAGGGGGGGGGGTTGCATTTGTAATTGACGCGTGTGATGAGACTAATAAGCTCCCCTGTGAACGCATCAAAGAACAAGGGAGAGATAATGAGACTGTTTCTCTTTTTATATAACTCATAATCAGTTTGCCTTTTTTTTTTGGCTTTTCCTTTAATGCCATAACCTTCAGCCTCTCTCCTCCCGCTCCACTGTAGACAATCTAACCGAGGGGCTTCATAATTCATTAATTGGCGTGTTTAAGAATTACCCTAACTTTCAATATCAGTAATACAGCTGCCTTTGATCTGACTTCACGTCAGGTTGTCTTACCAGCAGTAATAAGGACACATAAATGATATTGTTGCTGTTTTTCTTTCCTCCACACTCTCAGTTAAATGTCCTACTTTTATGTATAGATTTCTCTCTGATGACACATGGAACATTTACTCTATTTTCACACTGTGCAGCCTGGTCTCCTGAAAATTACACTCCCACATGACGAAACTGCAGTCATTGGAATACTGGTACTATGACTTGCCCCAAACTGCATGTGATTATCCTAAAGTGGGCATGTCTGTAAACAGGAGACTCTTGGGTAACCACAGAAACCCATTTTCATTCACAGATCTTGAGGTCAGAGGTCAAGGGACCCCTTTGAAAATGGCCATGCCTGGTTTTCCTCACCAAAATTTAGCGCAAGTTTGGAGCGGAAGTTTGGTTGCTAGGGCAACAGCTTTGGTCCAAGTTCACTTCCTGTGAACATGGAATTGACAAACATTGCAACAGGAAATACAAAGGAACCCATTTCGAATGTTTATGTTGTCAAGTTTGAAAAGGTCTATATTACTGTCTCAGTAGATGAAGCATCGTGAACCCATGGACCCCAGTGGAACAGACAATAGTCTGCTCTGACAGGCAGCTTGATAAAGGTTACAAGGATTCTTACCTGAAGGAGGAGGAGAAGCACAGGAAAACACATAGAAGCACAATGCTCAATACGGAGCATTTCTATTGCCAACATGGCGACGGCTGAGCTAGCCATATATGTGTAGAAATCGCATTCATCCCATTGCTGCGATATGTCGGTGTTGCCGCCATATTGGGGAGGTCAGAACTAACCTGTAAACACATGTGAACGGGGAGCTGACGTATTTCTGGACTATAAGCACTATAACGTTTATATTTCTCGACCGATTTCAATGAGTTGTTTTTATATTCAAGGATTTAAGATTTACAAGGAGTTCAGTTACTTTAAATCTTTATAGTAGGCTATAATCGTTGCTAGATGCTCAAAAGAGTGTGTATCAACGTTAGCTAAGCCTAACCTAACATGAACTGAATTACTTAAGTGGTGGAGAATAATTCATTTTTCTGAGAGTTAATATTCTGTTCCAAAACCCAAGACATGACATCAGCTTTATTGTTTGGGATATTAGACGCATATCGTTAATTTCAAGTTTTAAACATAATATTATGTTAGACATGAAGATCTCTAGGCTAACATTACCTTTGTCACTCAAATACAACTCTACAGAAAACAGTGGTTTGATTTATTCCAGCATTTGTCTATCATGGAAGTCGTTGCTTGCTTTTTTCTTCTTTATCTGACCTTCAAACTCTAAACATTGACACCTCACTGGGTGAGATTAAGGCCCACATACCAGGTGCTACATATGGCAGCACTGTACAAAGCTGGGCTATAACGTACTCAGCAGATCCTCCCTGAAAAAAATCATTGTAATGTTGAAGCATTTACCCAAGTCCAACAGCCTACACGTTGCTTCGAAAAAAAGGATGCAAAAGCTTCAAGCGATTATTTTTCATCCAGGCTGTACAAAAAACACGACTCCAATTTGGAAAACATCAAAGTAATTTACCAATTTGGTGAACAATGTTTTCAATTTGGAATTTAAGAAATAGCTTTTCTTGCTGGACTAAGCTGTGCAGCTTCTGTGACTAGAGTTTTTGCTTTATCATCATGAACCCTAAATCAAACATGAGTTAAAGGGATAGTTTGGGTGTTTTTGGTTTTGTGGGGGGGAATCCAACCTGTAGTATGCCAAACAGATTATAAATGCTTGAATAGAAAAATGACTCATTGAAATCGGTTGAGAATTATAAACGTTATAGTGCTTTTATCCAGAAATGCAGATCCCCTGTTCACTTGTATGTGTTTGCAGGCCAGTCTTGACCTCTCCAATATGGCGGCAATGTTGACGTACTATCCGAAGGCCAATGCGGCATCTATGTACGGTGCCGGCGCCAATTAGCTAACGGTGCTAACAGCACGAATAGTGGAAACAACTGCAACAGTGCTGACAGAGCTTACAGTGTTAACCTGTGGGGGGGAACCGGAGGGTGGGTGCTACGCTTCCACAACTACACTGTCGGTCGGGTTGGCATTATCGGCGGTAACCGCCGTGTGAGCGCAGTGCAGAGCGGCGGCAATTAACTAGCCAGTGAGGCACAACGTAGAGACTCACATGCACTAAAATGCATGCAAGGCCGGCCCGGCAATGTCAACAAAGCAAAGAGAAGCTCTGATTACAACACACACAGAGGGAGAGAGACTTAATTCTCTGCTCAGGTAGACATTACGCCTCTTTATTTCTACATAACAAATAGTTGTTTGCTGCTATATTAATGCTATGAATGTCAGATTTAGCACCTTTACTTGCAGTTATATTAATTATAGATTCAGCACTGTGCTTGTGAAGAATCAAACACAGTAGTTATTCTAGTGTAGTTTATGTGCAAAAATGCACTCCCTCAACCCGGTTCTTAATGTATTTTAAATGTTTAATGTCTCCAGGTTCAAAGATGAGATCAGATATTTAATGTTGGAAGTTTGCTTTCACTTTATTCATTTGTGCTCTCCAAGTGCCTCTCTCGCTCTGCTCTCTCCATGTCTTAATCTTTCTCTCTCTCTCTCTCTCTCTCTGGGGTGGGTCTGTTGGGTTTAGGCCTTTCCAGCCTGTTAAAAATTGAATCGTTTCCAAGGAGGCACGGCTCTCTGGTGAACCACAAGTTTGCAGGGGAAGAAGAATTAGGACTTCAAAATGTGTGTTGCGTGCCACCAAAGACACATCTATAAACATGATGCAGTGTGATGTTGCTCAAATGTTTCTCGCTTCAGTGTTTCCAAGAGTGATGCAAAAAAAGAGCTGCTTCTGTAATATCAAATGGGGTTTTTGTCCCTAAATGCAAGGCCAAAGTCTGCCACAGTTCTCAGACAGTGATGAATATGTAGCACAGGAGTTTGTATCACTCAAACTGTCTGTGGTGGGAAAAAATGACAAATCCATGCCATTTGGAAGGCTTCCTGGTAAAGTATTATCTTGGCCAATTATTAGAATTGAGCAAGAGACTTTTTCGCCAACTTCATTTGAAGAAGTGACAAAAAAAACGGTTGTGTCCAAGAAGTATTTTAAAAAGTTTTTTTACGAAATCAGGCCTTCAATCATGCTGGAGGATCTCCATGTTCCAGTGCTTCCTCCACAATCAAGTGATGCCAGAAAACCAAAGTTATTGCAAGGTCTTTGTGAGCAAGCATGTTCATTGAGTCAGTATATATATATATTTTTTTAAATCAATTTCAACACAATAACACAAAATATAAGCTGCAATATGTAACAACAATAAACACACTCATGATCGAAAAGGGAGCACAGAAAAGAAAAATCTTATATTACCTGTCCCTTCTCAAAATGAATAACAAAAATGGTCTGCCAATACTTTTAAACAACCTTTTATGACACAAAACACACCAAATACAAACCAATGGCAGAATGCTAAACATAAATATTGCTCATAAAGTTCATATTATCCAATTATTTGGTCTCCAAGCTCATCAGCGCTGCATTTTTCCAGTGTCCTACTTGCCTTACAAAGCAGTTATTTTATATAAATGTGTCAAATTCAGTGTGAAAAATCTACAGAGAAGACTGGAAATTTGAGTCTGGAGTCTTGAAATGGAAAATGTGACAGAACCCTGAGAATGGGACGGACGGACAACCCGAAAAAAAAAAAAGAAAATAGTCAAATTACGATGCAGGATTTCAATGACTAGTTCCATTTGAATATAAATTATATCACCACGGCAATCACAACACATCATCAGAGACAAACAGATTGTTGGTTCTGTTAACATGTGTGCATTAATTATTATTTTAGGGAGCAGAATTAAGTCATTTGAGGCTAATTAGTTTAAGGAAATTAATTATTAATCAGTGCACAGAACTTATCAAAACCTTTACCGTTGACACCTGCCAGGCTCCATGAGAGGCCTGGCTGTGTATATTATTCTACCTAATTAAATTCTGACATCAGGGACCTTCAGACCTTTTTTACCTCAGCAGCTACAAACAGGAAATAACATTTAAAGTTTAAGAAAGACTACTGCACTCTCAGCTTCTCTGTGTCCAGCAGAATAAACTCTGCATCATCACGCTGTCTCTCCCACCTTTCCTACCTGTCAACAAATTATCATTATAGTTTTTTATTTTTTTTGTTAGCTGGAGCTGTTTGCTGCACATTGGACCAAAACTGATCTTTTTTTACAACTTAACTTAACAGTTTTTTCTCCCTTTCTAAATGTTTTATGTCAGCATCCAGGCCGACCTTCAGCTCAGCATGCTCACTGTTCTGTAGGTGGTCCGGACATGTCTCAGTGGTGATTTATTAAGCAATCATTCACTGGTTTACAGTTGTCATTGTTTTAGGTTGTGCTTTATCAGCGGGAAGAGATTAAAAAAAAGAAATCCGTGTTCATGTGATGGTTGGCTGAGGAGCTGAGAGAGTCCACTGGTACAGTCAGTCCGATGTCCTTTTCAGCCTCAGGCTGATATACAGTAGGAGTCATGATAATGCACAACTTTATAGCTGTGTATTTTTGGAACAGAAAATAAGAAAAGAGGAAGAAAAGAAAAGCCTTTGTCTTATGAAGAAAAATAAACCATGTTCCGAGAGTGTTTTCATGATTCATTCATGATTCAGATACGCATGTGGAATATTTTTTGTTTTTTAATTTTATGAACATGAATAACTATAGAGCTGCCTTTGGTGCTGTTATTCCTTTTTTCCAAATGTAGTTTGTTTATAACATTACAAATCATGCAGTATTGTTAATGTTACAGTAAAGCTGCCAGCCGCTCCTTTTACTGTCCCCCGGGGGGGGTGAGAACGAGGGTGCTGTAAAATATCGATACAATGTTCACGTCCTTTTTGTAAAATGATTAGAGAACTGCTCGTCATAACTTTGTTTTGTTTGTGAACGAATATAATGAATGAAACATTATTTAAAAGTTTTCGGAATCTGCTCTTTTAGGATAAACGTTTCCAGGAGAATTAAATGTTCAGATGAAGGCTGTGATATGTGTATATAATAAAATGATCATTTAACTATTAATAATAATGGTCCAAAATAATGTAAATCTGCATAGTTTTAGGTCAAACATTTTCTTGGGGGAGGAGCCTCAAACCCAGTATCTGCTAGTATCTTTTATTCTCTGTAGAAATTCAGAATGTGTCTCTCCATAATATGTAGGAGCATCCTGACTGGGACACTGCTCCTAAAACCTGAATGATACCCGACTATAGGCTACAAATAACACAGGAAAGCACTTTAACTATTAGCAATAAACACCTTAACCCGAGAATGTTCCAGTGTTAATATTATTGGAGTATTATAGGCCTACTATAGAAGATGCATAGCTGCCAATAGCTCTTCACAGGATGCTGATTGGCCACTGGCTGGCCAGACACAAACCATAGACTGTATAAGAATTGGACGTAGTCCCCGTGACATCACCCATTGGTTTGTTGACTGCCTGTTTTGAAGCCTTGAGTTCAGCATTTTTGGTCGTCGCCATCTTAGTTATTTGCAAGTGACATGAGAGGGTGGAGCTAAGTACAAGACATTTTTAGGTGACCAAAAAGGTTATAATTAACTTTCATGAACTGAAACACACTGTAAAAGGGTTTAGGTTGTAAGGCGAAAAAATATGGACATCTCCCATACTGGTAGCGGCCTGTCAATCACAAGGTAGCCACGCCCTAAAGCATCCCCTGCTTTATGGTCTATTTGACTCTAAATGGGACCATAATTTACTAAATGAGCATCATGTTGTATTGAAGAAGACTATAAACTAGCGATTGAGACCATAAACTCATGTTAACAATGTTTACTGAGGTAATAAATCAAGTGAGAAGTAGGATCATTTTCTCATAGACTTCTATACAATCAGACTTGTTTTTGCAACCAGAGGAGTCGCCCCCTGCTGGCTATTAGAAAGAATGCAGGTTCAAGGCACTTCGGCATTGGCTTCACTTTTCAGACCCGGAGTTGCCCACTGACACAAACCAAAGCCGGACAATGAGATTTGCATGTGAGATGTGATTCTGCGAATTTTGTGTGATCTCATTATATTGCGAAATTCCAGCTGCAGCGCAAGGTAACCTCATTGGTAGTACTAAAGGAAGGGCAAGAGCTGCATTTTCACTTTCCCAGCCTAAATTTTCCCTGCCGGTCCAGTAACAAGCCAGCTTCTCAAACTTTTACAGCGCTTCTGCCACAGACTCAGATTTTGATACTACTATGGTTACTTTTGGCAACTGCTGGGGCAACACGGAAATGACAAATCTCTGCTTGATGCAGCTGCAGCGATGATTCATGCATTTTAAAATATAATGGCAAAGAAATCACTTTTTCCATAATGTGTTGACAGTTTCTAGTTGATTTTTAATTTAGTTTTTGCAACTTGTGAAATTTTCATTGTCATGTCTACCCTCATTGGACAAACTTCCATGAGCAGGTTCGTTTATCAACCTTCAATTCTAACGGTCACCTAAAGGCAGTATAATTACTAAACCAACATAAAGTGCCACTGTTCAGTGAATGAAAGGTAAAACACCCCTGACAAATTGGCTGAAAAAGAAAGATGGCCAGATCAAAAGAAGGGCCTACAGTCGTTATGTGCTTTCTTTGCTCTTCTGCTGAGCAGATGGAAAGATCAATTTCTACATCAAAGATTAGCCGCTGTTTCCCCACATTTTCCAAAAAACGCCTCAATGGCACTTGCCGTGCTTTTGAAATGTATTATTAAGAGATTTGCCCTCTTCAAATATTTGACCAATTTCATCCTCAATAACGTGCCACAGGATACATTTCCAAGCCTTCTCAGCTTGAGGTGGTTTGAGCATGTCGGCCCAAAATCGATGCTTTTTATTGTGACAAAAGCTTGTGTTTATTTTGGCATCAATGGAATGAGCTCGAGAACAGCGTTCTAGTAAACACGGTGTCAGTATCTGGGCTTTAAAGGTCATCCTGCACAGATAGCATGCAGACAACAAGCAGAGAACCGCTGGTATTTTTACAGCAGTACATGGTGATACTGTGGTGATTTATGTAGGTCCTTTAAATTGTTTTCTATTCCAGAAGGCGTCGAGATGGCTGTGGATCGAGTGGGGTGATCCGTGGACCCACCAGCTAGTTGGGCTTGATCACACCCGGCTTGGTCTTGCACACGACTTGCACACTGTGACTTTCTTCACTTGCAAAAATGATGTTTTAAATTGACAGACATCATATGTGATTCATGCTGCAATTCAAACGGGATGAACAAAATTATTTGTCTCTCGCTGTGTTTAAGTACAGCCTCACAAAGCTGCTAGCGTTGCTGTAGATTCTTAGTCTTGTTTCCATCTGAATGCATGTGATAGCAGATGCTGAATGTATATGAATAGATGTTTTCCACCCAGGGTGCCACTTCCACATACACTGTTATCACATGTATACCCTCTGTAGTATTTTAATGGTTAACTATCAAAATCAAACTACTACATTATTTTTGAAGAAGGAATTTCTTCTTATTTTTAATTCATTGTTTGTCTGTGTATGATGTCGTAGTCGCTGTCCTTGCCCTCTCTTGCTTGTCATTTTTAAGAGAGGTTATGATTATACTGAAAGCACGCTGGCAGGGAATTCATTACGGGCTCTTGAGTAAACAATGGTTACTTCAGAATCCAATTAACTAAAGCAAACACATTGCATCAGTTACCAAGACCGCGCTCTCTCTGCGCTGGCGAGTCCACACTGTGAGAAATAATATCTGCTCCACACGGAGGATGCTAAAAAGAGCAGCGTCTGACAAACACTCCATGCCCCGGCGCCGATCACATGGGCCCTCTTCCCTTTCATGTTTCTGCTGCCTCCATGTAGGGAGGGAGAAGAGGGAGGGAGTTAAGGATGAGGATGATTTGGCAATCATTCCGTTTACTCATAAACAGAAACAGTTTTTTTTTAGACTTTGGTTCTTCTGATGTGCATTTGAAATATAATTTGCTTTTAGAATTGACTGTGCAGTCAGAGAAAACAAAACATTTACAAAGGTTATGCTACTGTACTGTTTTCTGTTATTGCTCTTGTACACCAGGTTGTTGTATGCTCTATCTACCACATCTGTAGAAGAGACTATTTGCTTTATGGTTCTCTTCGGTGGCAAATTTCAGGGGTCGGAGGTGACGGATTTCCAAAGTCACTAATTACCTTTAATCGAAGCCTCTCACAGCCAATTTCTGAGCCTAATGGCTGCTTTTAACCCTCTGAGACCAACAATAGACCAGATTTTTGTCTTTTTTAGGGGGTGCAGGGGGTCTTTAGGGGTAGATAGCAAGTCAACAGTAAATGCTGGGAACCTGAAGATTAATTTGAGATGTAGATCAGCACTGTGTGTCAAGTTGTTCTAGTCATAAATCAGAACTAAACATGAATGAATGAATGAATGAATGAATGAATTAAAATAAATGTTGTATAAAGGCTTAGAACATTATAATACAAGTATATGATGTCCATTCCCATGCTCTATTATGTCTCATAAGTTGTTGCAGCAATTTTTGTGTTGATACCATTTGTCAGATTTGGTGCTAAATTTAACCATTTTTTTACCAATCGAGAATTGATAAAAATAATGAATAATCCCTCCAAAATACCACATTAAGACACCAAGATCTTGAGGAACACCATAGAAAAATACATGCATGCCATGATTTCTGCAGGATGGCGAGCACTTCTGTTCCGGAAACTGCTCAGAAACCCCCTTATTGTCAATCTACCTAGGGAAGCCATCCATCCTCTGAATGCTCTACGTCTCTAGTTTGTGGCTGTAAAGTTGCATTAGGCTGTGATTATCCTAGAGGTCATGGTTATACAGTGAGGTCAAATTTCAAAATATGTTCTTACTATATGAAATGGATACTATTGGATAGGATAACTGTATTCATCACACATGAATACAGTTGGGCTCATTGGATCCACAAGAGTCTCAGCTTTACAGTGATACCCAATTTATGTCATTCAGGACTGTTGAGGTACCCCAGTATGGAGAAATATTCAAATACAGCATTTTAGGAGAAAATAACATTTATACTGCATTCAAAAAACTGCATGTGATTATCATTAAGTGGGCATGTACGTAAAGGGGAGACTCGTGGGTACTCATAGAACCCATTTTCATTCACATATCTTGAGATCAGAGGTCAAGGGACCCCTGTGAAAATGGTCATGCCGATTTTTCCTCGCCAAAATTTAGCGTAACTTTGGAGTGTTACTGAGCTTCCTTCATTCCAGCTCTATAACTGAACCTGCTACACCCTGAAAGACAGTAAAGTCGTGACAACGCTAAAATTAGAATTACTGCTTTGCGGTTGAATGCCTCCTCCAACCAGTCATATGAATTCTTGAGTTATGTCAAAGTTACCATCATCCTTGAGTCCAAGTGGACGTTTGTGCCAAATTTGAAAAAACAATTCCCTCCAGGTGTTCCTGAGACATCGCATTCACGAGAATGGACACCCGGAAAACATAATGCCTCCGGCCACGGCTATAACACAGAGGCATAAAAAGAAAAGATAAAAGAAAGTGTGTCAGCGCAACTACTCTTGATTTACCACCTATCAAACATGTCAACAGTGAGATGGTCTTTTTCCTTCCTGACCAGGCCTGTTGAAGTGGTTTTAGATGGCAGGCCTGTCTGTTTACAGCCCTGGATGACAAGCCTGTCTCTGTTGTTGTGGACACTAGCTTCAGGGTTTGTTAGAACACCTTATGTTTCATTACACACTGCCTGGCAGGTGCAACTCCTCTGACGTTTGCCAACTGGAGATATAGTATAACTACGTATATTCACAAACTCCTCAAACATGCATCAATCACACTGTAGTCTATGGAGTCCAGTGGTGACCCACTGTAAGGTAGTCTTAACATGTGATGGAAGAAATTAAACAGTTGTCACACTGCATAGCCCATTAACTAATGTGTGATGATATGTTCTATAGATGGTTAATTGACTGCAGTTGGACTGAAAAATATTTTGTGTGTGTTTTATGTGATACCGCAAGCTAATAATACAGCATATACACATCACTTAAACCCATGTTGACTGATTTATACAGAGTTCTATAAAAGTGCACTAGCCACAGGAGCTGGATGTGAGAGGCAATTAAAAGTAATTAGACCGAATTAGTCAAATGTAAGTAAGAAAGTAATAAGACAAAGAGCGTATTCATTCACTTATTCTCAGAGCCCTGACCTCTATCTCAAAGTCAGCGAAAATAAGGAGCTGATTGTGGACTACAGGAAGTGAAAGGGAGAAGGACATGCACCCATCTCTATCAATGGGACTTTGGTGAAGAGAGTCAGCAGCTTCACGTTACTGTGGGTTCACATCAGTGAGGACCTGACCTGGGCTCACCGACACCATTGGCCAAGCTTTAATTTCCCCTTGGGCATCTTATCTTATTAATGAGCATTGTTGGGAGCCAACGACTGCTTCTGATTGTTGTGCATGTGACAATAAATAACTTGAAACTTGAAGCAATGTAATGGGCAGGTCACTTGATGTAACAGTATGAATAACGATGTGGCCACACTGGGAACATCAGGAGCGCGTTGCTGCATCGTGTGGCGGCTGCGTCACGCGTCGGGTGTTCACACCAGCTGCGTTTATGCTGCTGCCAGCCCTTTCTTTCTACATAGTTTGCCTTTCATAATGGCCATTTCATTTCATTATAAATGTCATTTATATTTATTTTAGACAGAGAAAGGTTAAGAAACGTGTGATAATTTGTAAATAATAGTAATAATCCACAATTAAAACCCCGTACTATATTCATTCATGGAGCCGTGCAAGTCACTGCATGTTCCACAGCATTGTCCTGCAAATATTTCAGAATAAAAGCCTAGTGTTAACAATTGAAGGAATTCTGTCCACAGAAAAAAACGCTTAAGGGCTTTTATTTTGAAATGAAAGTAGGAAGTGTTGATTTAAAAATAAGTCCTTACTTTTTTTCATCTACGTAACATTTTTTACAGATACAGACATTGAAACTGTAGTAATATAGCTGATATGATGTCAATATATAGTCAATAGATCACTTTCACTGCCTGTTGTTGCTGTGAACCGCGCGCAGTACGCATAAAAAATAGGCGAGACCTCGAATCTCTAGAAGAGACGCAGCTGAGACGCGCGTCTCACATGGGCAGTGTGGCTGCTCTAACCTGTTAACATGGACGCTGAAATGAAAACAACAAGTAACGCAGCCGCCACGCGCTCCTGATGTTCCCAGTGTGGCCGAGGCCTAAGCAATGGCAAATCAGTTGCTGTGGATATCGCCTGACTACATATGAGGAAACCTGGTCCTTTGTGACACCATGACCTTTTATGTAGCACCACCATCAGATCAAAATTCCCAAAGGAAAATCAACATTTAATTTATACAGAGCACATCCATGATTCCCAAAGAATGAACTGAACTAAACTAAAACAGTTTCACTTTAAAACTTTAGAATTGTTGGGTTAAAAGACCACTGCAGCCTCATAGGGCTTTATACTTTTAGTCTCATTACTCTACTTTGACAACTTACTGTAGGTGGTCAATACATTTGAAGCATTCTGTGTGCTGTGTCTGTACTCCTGTTATACTCCCTGGTGCACATTGAGTTTAGGAGGAGCACATCTTTGTTTCTTATTAATATTTTTGATAGTCTGAATTTATCTGCTGGTACAACTTGATCTCATCCGTACTCGTCATCTTTCACCACTACCAGGGGCAGCAGCCATTGGCGTAGCATCTTGATGCTGAATGTTCGCACGTGGTTAACGTTGGGATTGTTGACGTTGTTTCACACGGGACACACGAACGCCAGTCCCCTGTGTAAAAGAGGGAGGCGGGGAGGGAGCCAACGCCACCACCATGCTGCTGGAGGCCCAGGCCGTATTGCTGGGTCCGCTGGAGGGAAGGGAGGCACGAGAACCAGAACCAGGACAGCGCGGGGCAGACTGTCAGACCCTGCTGCAGTAAAACAAGAGGTTTTCTAAAAGAAATCTGGTGCTCGGAAACACTACCGTTTTTGGCCAGAGGGACCGCCAAAATCAACACAAAATGAAAGTTCCTTATAGTAACTTTAAGTACTGTACTTGAGTAAATTTACTTAGTTACTTTCCACCATTGAATAGCGGCTTGCATTTTAGGCTTTTGGAGACATCGTTATCCACAGCCATACCTGACAGCAGTACATTTACCACCTCAGGAGGCAAACCACAAGCAGTTTTAGAGTTTGACCCTCATAATCTGTCTTTTACATTATAATTGGTCTCATCTGAATAAATGAATCATTTTTACCCAAAGTTTAAAGAAAAACTGTGATAATAGGCTATTATTTAGTTTGTACATCTAGACGAGTATATATCTCTCATGTGTCCCCGGTGTTGCTCTTATTCCCTCTAAAACAACAGAGCAGACAACCCTGAGTTCACTTTAATTAGATTGAACATGTGTTCTGACGGAGAACAAAACATCTCATAGCATTTGCATGACAATGCCATCTAATTGTGCCTTTGCTTTTTAAATCATTTTTAAAAGCTATAGCGGCAGCGCCTGATTATATTCCAAATGGATCACTGTCACAGAGCACGCTCCTCTCTCTCCTCCACCGTCTCTTTCTTTCTCACACGCTCTTTCTGAAAATTCAACCCCAAATGGCCCACATGGAGAGTTATTCAAAAGTATCATTAACCCTCCTGACTCGTCATTGTGTTGTTTTCCCTCAGGGAAATGGAATCCGTACTCATTTTGATGAAGAACTGCGGCGGTCCCCTTTGTTTGGGCCCCAGATGGAGAGAAGCTGATACTTGATTGTGTGAATGTGTTTGTGCCCTGAACTCTGAGGTAAATAGGACTGGATAATGGTCACTTCTCTTCAGCTCTCTAAAGCCTTCTTCTCTCTCCCTGTGCCACTAAACCTAAATAAAGAGCAACAAATTACACTGGAGTGAGGAGCTTGACACACACTTGATGCTTGTGACCGAGGGACTGATCTAAACCCCCCAGCAGCTCCGTTGTGGTGGCAGACCGTCCTCCACTTCCTGCTCTGGTCTCCTCACCTGGGCTCGTAAAGAATGCAGATGAAGACAGGTGGAGTGAATTAGCACAAAATAAATAATAATGCTTGATAAGCAGCAGTGTAACATTATTGTGATTGGCCCGATGCAAATTCTTTTATTGGGCCAATGCCCCAAACAAGAGCGCACGCTCGTGCGCACACATGCATGTGAACACACAACAACTCCAGACAATTGCAAAACAGACAATTGCTATAACACCATAGAGAGGCTCACCATGCAACTCTTATACTACAAACCAGCCTTGGATCAGCATCACGGACAGCAGCCGGAGCGCCAAATTTATCAACGCTAATGTAACAGCCTGCCCTGGACTCGGCAGCCAAATGTTATCACAGAGACAGATTACAGTAGGATTACAGTAGCATTTTCCAACATATGAGATGTAACAATTACAGTGCTATAGATTTAAATCCCCGATCCCCCTCCATAATAACAATGAAACCAGTACCCACCCATTAGTTTATCATATAGCTCTTGTGCTCCGCAAAGCCATTAACAACACTGCTTTAAGAACCATGTCCTTTTTTATTGAAATGTCCCGGCCGTGAGCGACGCAGCGCGTCGTGGTACACCGTTTTGAGGAATGATAATTACCATCTTTGCCTTTTGAGGAATTTTAATTAAAATATTTGGCTGCACTATATGAAAAGAGGTCTGGCTAGTGCGGGGGAAAAATGTCTACAAAAGGTCCCGTCAATCCAACTAAAATTGGCGGGAGGTTTCAGTTTCAAAGTGATGGACCACCCGATTGACCCATCTGACTAGCATTGCCGTCCCATGGCGCTACCTTGGCTGAAAATCACAAAACAGATCTTGGTATGAAGACCAAGCCCCCAGGAAGAACGCCGGCAAATTTTCGTAGTGGCCAATACGGTGGAATTACAACTTCTGTGTCTGTCACGTGATGCCATTGGGCCCAAAAAGACTTTCCCATAGACTTACATTGGGAAATAGATGTCTGTAACTCAGCGGATCATTTTTTTTGAGGTAAATCAACTTCCCAGTATGAACACTTGAATAGCCTAAAAGTTGTAAAATGCGCTAATGGCTGAATCCAGAGATATTTTCCTTCCTCCTTTCATGTGAATGAGACCCAGACCGAGACAGGACCGAGGACTGGGAGGCAGAGTTAAAGGAAACGCTACTGCACTTGCTCTATGGACCCAATGGATGCGGAAGATTGCCAGAAGATACGGGTACTTTATCGCTCAACAGTCGAGCCATTTTGGCTTCATGCACCACTGAGCAACTCTCATACTGTAGACATGAACGGGAGCTCACCTCCAACTCTGTATCCAGTTCTCTTCATACATCCATGATGAGGACAGGTGGGCGGCCAACAGTCTGATGCAACACGGTAGTGTCAGATGATAAAATATACTGTGGTTTTACCATGGTGTTTTTGTGCCATTCACATGTGCAATCAGAAAGACAGTGAGGCACATGGGTACCCAGGTAGGCAGCAGGATACATTTTTGTGGGGGTTATAGTTACCCCAACCCTTTGATGT
The DNA here is from genome assembly GCA_916700685.1 of Adelosebastes latens. NCBI lineage: Eukaryota > Metazoa > Chordata > Actinopteri > Perciformes > Sebastidae > Adelosebastes > Adelosebastes latens. The sequence continues at coordinate 139,216 of CAKAKR010060673.1, forward strand.
TTTGAATCCTCATCCACTGTTTAACACATCTGTAGTTCTGACAAATTTCCACTCTCCTGAATGCCTCCCCCTCCACTGAATCCACCGATAGCTCTGACATTCTGTTGTGTCTGCAGAAAAACACAGAGCCAAATGTAGATGAAGACAGCTGGAGGTTTACAGGCATTTTATTATTACAAAAAGAACAAAATAACAAGAATGTCTGTGGACAGGATTTGATCATACTGACAGACGGAATCTCTACCTCCAATGCCTCTTAGCACTCATCTTAAATCCCAAGAAAGTCCCTAGACTAAGAGATAAAATATGCCCTTTTATTCTCATTTGTTCAGTTTTTTGAGAGAACAATGCTTCAGGCAATAGCTGGGTGTTTGAAAGTTTAAAGGACTTTATTTCATACAAATTATGTAACGGGATGTGGGTGAATTGACTCTACAGACCAGCTCCTCCAACAGACTTTTTGACCCTTTGTCAGGACTGAATGTATCACGTCAACAGCACACAATGGTCTGACCTGAAACCTATTTCTGTCTATGTTTCGCTTACTTGCCCCCCGTACTACCAACTGAATGCCAAACCAAACCAAGTGATTTAGGATCCAAATGAAGATATGTCAATAAGTCTGGAGTTCTTTCTTGAAGCGTAAAATGATACCACAGATGGTAATGATGCGCATGTGACAGAATTGGAGGATCAGCCCAGACACCATTGTTGGTTAAATTTAATGCATTTCTTCGCTGAGACTGGTGACTAAAAGCCAAGTTGGCAACTGACAGTCAGTAGAGAGTCAAATGGGGTGGAGTTGGTGAAAAGGAGCTAAAGTTAGTACTCAACCCATACTAAATCCAGTGAAAATGGCTATGTGGCAAAGATTTTTTTCACTCCATGTTGAAAAGCCAGAGGTACTAAAGACACTCTATCTGCTTTGTCAGATTGATAAAGATGGATAAACCCAATTGCTAAATAACACTAGCTACCTATCTCCATATTTTAGCCATGCTAGTGACCTGGTATTACCAACTGGCGTATGTATAACACACCGATTTCTTAAGTAATTTTGAGTGTTGTATTTCACGGCGAAAATATTAGATGCAAGTGATGTTCCGTAAGTGCTCAGGTGATGTAATATAGAGGGAGAAAGACCGCGTAGGGAGGAGGACGGGGTGGATTGATGTGTCAAACAAACACATTACTTTTATCCAGGAGGCCGCTGTTCTTGTCCCATGTGAAACCAAAAGTCAACCGTTGACTTATTTACATTGACTAGCTACTTAATTTATATACGTAACTTAATTTTCGTAACAAACGTATATATTTTATAAACCCAAACCAAATAGTTTTGTTGCCTAAACATAACCTAGTAGTTTTGTTTGAATTCACAACGTTAACCACATCTTTAAAACTGCGCCCGTGCGTTCGTATGCCACGGTTTGCGTTGATTATTTAACTTAGGTACGTAACTTAATTTACGTAACAAACATCCTTGTTTTACTAACCCAAAAAAAGAAGTTTTGTTGCATAAACATAAACAAGTTGTTTTGTTTAAATTTACAACGTTAACCACATGTTTAAAACTGTGACCATGTGTCCGTATGTGACGGTTTACGTCGACTACTTAACTTACGTACGTAACTTAATTTACGTAATAAACATCCTTATTTCATTAACCCAAACCAAGTAGTTTTGTTGCCTAAACATAACCAGGTAGTTTTGTTTGAATTCACAACCATGTGTTTAAAACTGTCACCGTACGTCTGTATGGGCCATTAAATGACAGCTTAAAAGGCGTAGACATGACACAAAATGTCCTTAAAAGTGGCGAGCTATTTACGCCTTCCCATGAGATCACGTTCTAAAAGCTCTAAAATGATTGGATGTTAAGCCATGGAATTGTGTATAAAGTCAGGGTCCCCACAGGACCGATTGTAATGACTTCGTTGATCACCTGACCTTTCCTCTAGCACCATTAGCATGTCAAAATATCTTTGTCCAATACTTAGGAGTTCCAAAACTAATAAGTTTAAGTGCAAGAGCTAATTAGCAAACTTTGGCATACTAGTATGTTACATTAAGATGGAGAAATTGGTAAACATTATACCTAAGTATGTTAGCACTGTCATTGTGAGCATATTAACATAATGACATTAGCATTTAGTTCAAAGCACTGCTTACGGCCGCTTCCTCCTGTGTCATCTAATCCATCAGTCTCCATGGATGAACGGCAAGGCAACCAGATATGGCCTCATTGACTTTGCATACACACTACAGACAACACAAAGAACCTGCCACAATAATTTACCTTGGAAACGTGAACATGTGCATAATGTTAACAGGAAATTGTGTTTTTTTTTTTGTCTCAAAATGACTCCAAGAAATGGGCTCCACCAATCAAACCACACTGTCCTTGTCCACGGCTGCCACAACGAGGTTGTGCAAATTTCATTCCATAAGTCATTTTGTGTTCAATCATTCAGTCTCCCTGGGTAAATAATAGTCTGTCTGGTTCAGAATGGGCGAGAAGTTGATTTTAGCCACTTACGGCTTAACAGCCGCAATTGTCTTAAGAGATGTCTGGGGAACAGTTGCATCCACTGTTCTAACAAGAATACTGAGAGAATGTCGTTGTAATTCTGGAAGCCATTACTGTACTCACACGCTGATCTGGGGCAAATCTGCTTAAAATTAGCAACCTGAAATGTCAGAGATATCATTGTTCAGCATGTGGGATGGCATGGAAAGTATGCCCTATTTGTCCAATATGGCAAAGTTTGTGAGTTACCAAGATCTCAGTCTTGCAGATGAAACAAAACCTTAAGTTATGAAATATTTTAAAATGTTGAGTGTGTATCCATACATGTTATGTAGGAATTTGAGTTACACTACTTATATTAGTGCCTTTATCTTTACAAAGATTCCTCTGAAATTACACTATTGAAAGTTGAGAAAGTTGGACTCTTGTACCACATATTTCTAATTATTAATAGTTCTTGGAAGGTTGAAACTTTGAGGAAGATGTGGCCTGTGTTACAATATCACTGTTAGGAGGTGTACACTGGACTGTTACTGTAAATCCATACCCACCTGCAACACTTTGTCAGCCCTCCTATAGCTGGTCACCATAGCAACACCGATACAACACAGACGTTAGAACATCTTTGGAGCAGCAGTGACAGTGTTATTGTCTACTGATAAGACTGGATTAGGAATGTTGATTTGTGATGTTGCTGATCTTTAAACAAAACTTATGTAACCGTCTACATGACCAGTCAGAGCAAGAGAAAAATAAACAGAAACTTTATTCGCAAGCAATTTTAGATTGCATGCTGGCATTGTAGAAACTGCATTAATCCATTTTTGTCCAGTAGGGGCAGAAAAACATAACATTATCATTTTAATTCATGCACTGAAGAGACCACGAACACTGTTGCCAGTTTGCACGCAGGAAAAGTGTCTGCCCCAAACAACCATGCGGGCCTTCGGAGTGTTAAGGGGTCAAATTGAGTGACATTTCTCTGTAGGTTCGTTAGGGTGACCCCTTTCACAATACACATGGTCAATTGACCCAAAGGTACTGAATACTAGCAAAATGTCAAGATTTACTTTCATGAAAGCTGAATAGGGCTTTAAAGATAACTGCAGCAGTCCTCTCTCTGTGTCGCTCCTGACTCATTCCTCTAATCAGTTCTGTGAAGTTACCGAGCAGTGTGGCGTGATGCTGAGCGTGGCTTTCTCTTACTGCAAATGAGTGTGTGACTAAAGCACTGCTTCCTACTTTGCTCCGAGACTGGAGCCGCATTGTTTCCTCAGCCATGGTTAATGTGTTTGACAGTGAGGCAAATAATAAGAGTGTCTACCTGTTGCCTCCCAATTTCCCATCCTCTAACTCTCTGTGTGGAAGAGGAGATGGGAGGAATGAACGCTGATTATCTTCACTCCGGCAAATCCAAAATCGCCCAGCGGATGCAAGCACGCTCCCTCCGCCATGTTTATTCTTTCTCTCTGTGAGACAATCAGCGCTATTGTTGAGAAAGATGGGAATCTGTGCTGTGTTTTCGTAGGCCGCCATACCAGAATGCCACGCAGGGTAAGTGCTAAATGAGTGAGTTACAGAGAAAAGAATGAAATTCTGGCTGCAGACACTCTGCCACAGTTAGCTGGAATAATGCAGACTACAGTATGTGTGGACGACACACAAACCCCCAAGGTCGATAACACAATTCAGCCGGCGTGTGCAGGATGAGCAGAGACAGCCTGGGAGATAGGACACCTGTTGTTGAGGCTTCCTTGGCTCACGGTCAAATCACAGCCCAGCAGGAGAGAGAGAGAGAGAGAGAGAGAGAGAGACAGCGAGAGAGAGAGAGAGAGGACAACAAGCACAAAAACTTCTCAACCTATCGATGACCACTTATTATTAATAACCATTTAGTAATTTCGAAGATAAACAGTAGATGTACATAGATGAAACAATGGCATGGCAGTGACCATTTACATCACCTATAGTGCCAATAATGCAATAATCTGTCCTATAATGTCAATAACACAATAATCCATCGTAGTGTCAACAATGCAATAATCCATCCTATAGTGTCAATAATGAAATAATCCATTCTCTAGTGTCAATAATGCAATAATCCGTCCTATAGTGTCGACAATGCAATAATCCATCCTCTAGTGCCAATAATGTAATAATCCATCCTATAGTGCCAATAACACAATAATCCAACCTATATAGTGTCAATAATGCAATAATCCATCCTATAATGTCAATAACGCGATAATCCATCCTATAGTGTCGACAATGCAATAATCCGTCCTATAGTGACAATACAATGATCCGTCCTATGTTGTCGACAATCCAATAATCCGTTTTATAGTGTCGACAATGCAATTATCCATCCTATAGTGTCAACAATGCAATAATCCATCACAGTGTCGACAATGCAATAATCCGTCACAGTGTCGACAATGCAATAATCCGTCCTATAGTGACAGTACAATGATCCGTCCTATATTGTCGACAGTGCAATAATCTGTTTTATAGTGTCGACAATGCAATAATACATCCTATAGTGTCGACAATGCAATAATCCGTCCTATAGTGACAATGCAATAATCTGTTTTATAGTGCCGACAATGCGATAATCCATCCTACAGTGCCGACAATGCAATAATCCATCCTATAGTGACGACAATGCAATAATCCATCCTATAGTGACGACAATGCAATAATCCATCCTATAGTGACGACATTACAATAATCTGTCATATATTGACAATGCAATAATCCATCATATATTGACAATGCAATAATCTGTCATATATTGGCAATGCAATAATCTATCCTATAGTGTCGACAATGCAATAATCCATGATATAGTGTTAACATTGCAATAATCTGTCCTATAGTGACAATACAATGATCCATCCTATATTATCAACAATGCAATAATCCGTTTTATAGTGTCGGCAATGCAATAATCCATCCTATAGTGTCGACAATGCAGTAATCTATCCTATAGTGTCGACAATGCAATAATCCGTTTTATAGTGTCGACAATGTAATAATCCATCCTATAGTGTCGACAATGCAGTAATTTATCCTATAGTGTCGACAATGCAATAATCCGTTTTATAGTGTCGACAATGCAATAATCCATCCTATATTGTCAACAATGCAATAATCCATCCTATAGTGTCAACGCTGCAATAATCCATCCTATAGTTTCGACAATGCAATAATCCATCCTATAGTGTCGACAATGCAATAATCCATCCTATAGTGTCGACAATGCAATAATCCGTCCTATAGTGACAATGCAATAATCTGTTTTATAGTGCCGACAATGCAATAATCCATCCTACGGTGTCGACAATGCAATAATCCATCCTATAGTGCCAATAACGCAATAATCCATCCTATAATGTCAGTAATGCCGTAATCCATCCTATAATGTCAATAATGCAATAATACATCCTATAGTGTCAATAATGCAATAATACATCTGCAGTAATATCTCAACCATCACCATCAAACCCCAGAATGTTCATCAATAATGATTTATTTTAATAGCATAGTTAACAAAGTGCCTGGCTATAAATGATTGAAAAGTCGGCCCTGAGCACAGCCACAGAATCTCTCTCTGTCAACCACACACCCAAACACACACACAATGCACTGCCCCATTGAGCCACGATCACATGCATCAGTGTTGATGCGAAAATAGATCAGGGATACTACTGGACCTTCCTAGGCATGCAAATCTGGACAGGAACTATTCCTAATCCGTAGCAGAAACAAGAGCCCAAAATGAAGCAGTTGTTGATCACTTGCGGCCCCTACAGGCCGGTTAAGAGGAGTGAGGAGTCAGCAGTCAATGACGGTATAAAAAGGTCAATAAAATGCGTTTATCAGACAGTGTGAATCGCCACAACCATGAGAGGTCCTTGAGCATACAGTCATAAATGAGCACAAAAGATATCAGGCTGACGGACAGACACACGCACGCAAACACAATCATGATCCCCTCAAGGCTCACGACTGGCGGAGATAATAAAAAGAATAATAGAACAGAGCACACAAAGCAACTAATGCACTTTTGATTCAAATATTATAAATAGATGTTAATTGAAAACAAACAACGTTGAATATTAGATTCTATCTCTCACCTTATTTTTCATTTCCACTTCACCGTATCACACAAACCTGCGTATACGCCTGGAATAAAATATGAACGCAATGTGCTATTCTCACCTCCTGCTTTCCTTTTACAATATTATTTCTAGAAAAAAAATGTAGATACTCTGATTTAATTTTGTTTTGCATTTATTTATTTTTTCGCACATTGCATTATATATATATGGTTTATACATGTGGGCCCTGGAATGGCAAGACTGCAGTGTTTGTGGCTGGATGGCTGCAGGCAGCTAACCAAAAGTGAGACACATACAGAGTAGGTGGTAATGTTATATTGTGCTTAACAACTCTGGGAACAGATGGACATGCAGAGTTGGAAGCACATAGCAACATGGAAGACAGTGGATTGACAGTCGAGGTTGCTCATTGTTACAGGCATGCGAGTGACATTCTGATTGGTTTCGGAACAGGTGGTTGCTATCGCCTCCAGCATAGTCTGATGAGCTTTCTAACTCCACATCTCCAGATTGTTTTCATTTTAAAGTTTGTAGTCTTCAGCCCCAACCAACACTGACTAAAGTGACATCACTTGAGGACATTAATCAGACTTCACACAGCTCCCTCTGGAGACACTTAAGGCTTTACACGACTGTTTTTTTTTGTTTTTTTTAATTATTTGTTTGGAAATAGTTCAAAATATACTAGTATTTTTTTATCTAAAATAACAGCCTATTATACTGTTATCAGGCTATTAAATGGGCGTTATCACTCACCGCAACACTCCCACCATGCACTGGGTGACTGCTTCTCCTGCTTTCCATACGGAATGAATGAAAGCAGAGAGGCGAAGCTCTGCTCCTGGCCGGTAGCTCTCCACCTCCTGCCGGAGCTTCGATTGCAGGGAAGCTGGATCTGGGTCTATCCGCGGCAGGCTGGTCACTGCAGGAGGCTCCGCTGAAGTGAGCTGGAGGAGTTTCAAGTCAATTTCGCCGAAATCCAACCTGGTGGCAAGAATAATATAGCAAATCTTCTTGCTGATGGTCTTGTTTACTTGTGTAGGCCATATATAGGCATCATCAGTATTACATTGAGGCTGATTCAACCAGTTAAAAGTAAGTGAGGAATCAACATGCAGCATCAATACAACAGTCAAAGTCTTCTCTCCCCTGCGAAGGGCATCCCGCCCACCTCGGAATCCCGATCCCTTCTGAGTTTTTTTCCCCCAGAGTCGCTCCGATTACAAGGAGAACATGACGTCATATTTACACAAGACGGATCCTTTCTAGCCATAACCCGCTTGTCGTAAACAAAGAATTGTTTGCGTTTGCACGGCTGGCCCTCTGCAGTCCAGCCAAAAAATAAGCTTTTCACCCTGGAGACCTGGTTTAGCATCCCATGTGGAGTTGGCTTTGTTTTCACAAGCCTCGAGTATCACTTTCGCATTTCAAACATGGTTATTTTAAGCCAAAACACGGCACCTTTTTCCTCTTAACCTAACTCACTCTCTGAGTGATGTGAAATTGCAGACGGTGCGTGTCTAAGTCAGGTCCGTAGAACTTTTTAGGTTACTTAGAAGACCCAGAAAACATGTCCTAGGAGGCAAACGTACACTTGCAATTGCAATAAGTTAATTCAACTAATCATACTGACATTTGCATCTACAAGAGAGCTGTTGAGAACTAGAGTTACTGCACAGTACCCTGGAGTCAGGCCTAATTATACTGTATTAGAATCCTGTTCTTTTTTTACCATAGACCGATTCCACCATACACACACATATCACATACTCTTCAGTACTGAGCATAGTAGGGGACAGCATTTTCCTATTTGATAGTCCAAAACAGATAGAAAACAGTTAGTTAAAAGTTTTATTTTGAAAGCTTATTCATTCGTTAAATGTGAAACTCCCAGATCCCTGAAGCATGCAATTAAAGGAGAGTAAGGCTTTGTTTAAAAATGAGACACAATTAAGATAAGCCAGTATAGACCTGTTTTGTATGCAGTTCCTCTAAATAGCAAATAAGTGCATTTTAGACAATGCTGATGTCCATTGTTTTTAAAGTTTCTGCCAAAGGACACATTTTAAGCCCCGTTTGGAGAGGATTAACTTTACACAGGGAGGTGGTCCTCTGTAATTTAACTCTTCAGTCCCAACTGCATTTTAACCATCGGGGAAATTCCTGGGCTGTAATAGACTTGGACATTCAGCAGGAGTACTGTATAAAAAAAGCAGCTATAAGTGAAATAAAAATCAAAGAGAGCAACAAAAAGAGTGAAGTGTTCCGGCATTAGGCTACTGGACGAATGGAACTTTATATTCAGTCTTTTATTAAAGCTGAAGTAGGCGAGATTGGAGCAAATATGATTCAAAAAAGTTATTTTTATAAAAACGGTAGCTATAGCGTGACAGTAGTACATGAAACAGGCAACCTGAAAAAAAAATCATGTTCCTCCGGTGTCCTTCGTTGCTCCTAACGGCATCTGCAAGATTTCACTTACCGGAGGAAAACAAGCCCTAGGAACTGATCTGAGGTCCGCTGTCCAGCTGCCGTCTATGAGAGCCGGCTGTCAATCACTCGCGAACTCCGACCAAACGGTCAAACCAGGCAGCGCTGATCAAATATGAATCAATATTATGTTGCGTTAATGCCTATTTCTTGCCTTAAATGTTTTCAGAATCATCTTGTAGTGCACGGTTTAGCTGTAAAATGAGAAAGTTTGTGACGCCACCGCCATTGTGAAATCTGGTCTCATGATCGGAGCACAGCCAATAGGAACGCTCTCTCAATGAAATGACCTGTGATTGGTCAAAGGCTCCCGTCACGGCTAGATTTTCTAAAGTTTGAAAACAGAGCCATGATGAGGTGCAGAAGTCTAGTTATCTCTCAGAACACTTGAATTACAATATGCTGAAAGGTTATTATGGAATTTTTGCCCAATGATGCCAAAAATATTCTGCTTACTGCCACTTTAAGGCATTTATAAATAACAATTGCAATTTTACATTAGGAAGGCATAGAAAAAAATATAGTAGGATCCAACTTAAAGGGATAGTTTGGGTGGTTTGAAGTGGGATTGAATGAGTTACTTACCCATAGTAGGTGTATTTCTCACATTAGTGGACGGTCGGCATGTCTGCAGCTTGGAGAAACAGACAGGAGCATATTTTCACCACTTTATCTTGCCGTCAGACAGCCCTTTCCTTCTCCATATATATATATATATATATATATATAGCAAGATAGCAAGTTGTGTTAATGCGTTAAAAAAATAAGTGCCGTTAAAACGTATTTGCGTTAACTTTGACAGCCCTTATATACTGTATATATAGCCAGCCAGCCAGCCCTGGGCCTCAATGCTGGAGGCAAGATTGTGTGCAGGCGGCGAGGCTGCATGAGGCAGGTCGGCACAGGCAGACTGAAGGCCCCGGCCCACTTTGATCCAAGTGACAGGCCTGAGAAAAAATATTTGGCTTTGACGGAAAACACTAACTCAGGGAAAAGTGCACATCATCCCTCCTGCCCGGGCAGAGACGTACAGTGGCTGTCTGAACGCTGCAACACGGCCTGTTCCCATCGCCGGCACTCAGAAACCACACGGTGAGCGAGGCAAAAGATTTCCTGTCAAAGAGAAGAAAGTGTGTGTGTGTGTGTGTGTGTGTGTGTGTGCACCTTTTTCCTCTCACCTCATGCCTCACTCTCCTTCCACTCCAGCTTCTCAGGGATTTCTTAATGACATTCCACTTTAAGCTTTCCTGTGACCCGTCAGTCATGAAAGTTAAAACAAAAGCACTGCACACTTGTCGTTGAACAGCGGGGCTCTTCAACTAATGCTTTTCCGCTTCCAGAAACACTTTCAGATAAATTCCTCTTTCAACTGAGCAGATGCATCCTGCCGAAATCACTTATCTATCATTCTTAAATGGTTACCCCAATCTCACATAGAGCGGCTGGCATCCTCTTGTTAAACAGCCACACAGTTCTTTTTTTCCCCCTCTTTCACCCCCTGTGGACCAGCCAACACTGCAACAAATGTCTTAATGGCTGCATTTGTTCACTTCTCCCCGCCACAGCGTCATGAATTTTAAATGGCTCCTGTTTAATTTACCGCTGCAGAATGTCTGGTATTTTGCAGAAAAACGCTGAGGGCGAGCAGCCTCTCTCCGTGGAAGGTGAAAGGCAAGCGCTTGATTTGGAACTCGCTTTATCACTCGGCGCACGCAAGAATCTCTGCTATTCAACAGGTAATCAGAAATGCTAAGAAAACCCCAGGCTAGTGGGAATAACTCTGAGTCAAAGTCACCTTGGGACCTCCATCTGTTGGAGCATATGCTGGGTGTGCACCTGACTGCATGGAATAAAAGGCCTGAATGCTGCTGCATTGCTATTCTTACACTTCTTCATTCCATCTTCCACTCGTCCATTCGGTTGCAACAGCTATGCGTGAGTTCAAACGTAGTCTAACTAAGATCGGAGATTACGAGGTACTAACATTTGAATGGTTGCACCAGCTGAAATAGTTCCAACGTAGGCATAAGTTACAACTTAAAGAGTTTTTTTTATGTCGTTGAATATTTTTTATTTTTTTTTTAAAATACATCCATAGAGCTTTTAGAAAGGTATCGAATGAAAGTATGGCTTTTCTTGAAAAATAATTATGATTGTGAATTAATCATTTAAAAAATGTTGGCGGGTCCAAAATGAATGTTTTGTTTATCTTAGGGTCTGCTAAATTGTGATACTGGTATCATATGAAACTAGAAAACCTAGGAATCCATTGGTACCAACTATGTCATACTAACTTGTAAGTAAGGAGGCTAACACTCCAAACTTATGCTAAAGTTTGGAAAGGAAAGACTTGCATGAGCATTTTCAAAGGGGTCCCTTGACCTCTGACCTTGAGATATGTGAATGAAAATGGGTTTTATGGGTACCCACGAGTCTCCCTTTTACAGATTATTTGCTACTTCCTGTCATATCCCTTTTCCCCCCCGATTCATTTCAGCTGAATGTCACAATTCCCCTGATTTGATTGGAGGTTATTCAGATCACCTGTTGTGCAGGATGTGGGGACTGACTCCTAATTAACAAGTGAGAGCAGCTTGATGCATTTTCCCTCTTGGCCAATCAGGGTAAGACAACGCCCTTTCTTTAGGGCTTAAGAAAGGTGGGGAAATGAACACCCGGGGCATCCTGATCCTTCCTTGAGATAATGCAGACCTTGTTTAGCAGATTCAGACAGAAACTCTGGCATTTTGGCCCCTTTTGCCACCTCTTTGCTGTCTCAACTTTTCTGATTGAGGGTGATTTTAAGCATACTGAAACATAGCTGGAGTGAATATTAAAGAACACATTTCCACCAGGTTACCTGCATCAGGGCAGACCTTGAGCTATTCCTGCAAGAGTTTCATAGGAGTGCTTTCCCAATGATAACCTAACGCCCGCAGGCTTTATTTAGTTTATTGGTTAATTAGGGCCAGAGCACCGACAACGTTGGGCAGTGAAGGCCTTATTAAAACTGAAGGAATAATTATTAATAAAATGAATCCCATTTTGAGGGCCTTATGGTGCTCAGAAAGTTGTTAAACTTTGCACACCCATGTTGGAGAATTTTATATTTTTGGGGTCTCGGGCTTGGGTGTGGCAAAATAGCTCACTGGCAGCCCCTCAGCTCCTCATTCAGGTTTATACTTAATAGTGTGTTTGAATATTTCTACATACTGGGGTCCCTAAACAGCCTTGGATTTGCATAAATTGGGTATCACTGTCAAGCTGAGACTCTTGTGGATCCAATGAGCCCAATTGTATTCATGTGTGATGATGTTAGTCCCCATAGGAGACATTTCATTGTAGTGAGACCATTTTTTTGAAACATGAACTCACTGTATAAAATGACCTTTGGTGACCTCTAGGATAATCACAGCCTCATGAAACTTTACAGCAACACACTAAAGAACTCGTGCATTCAAAAGTTGGATGGCTTTTTAGATAATAGGGGGGTTTCTGAGCAGTTTCCAGAACAGAAGTGCTCTCCATCTATTCGCCGAAAAATGCAATTCTTGCAGAAACCTCGAAATTTCAAAGAAAAATTTAAACTGAGTCACAGCATGGCTTTTTCTTGATCATTTTTATCACTTCTTGAGAGGTAAAAAATGATTAAATTTAGCACCAAAAAAGAGGGCGGAATGGTAAGGGGTTAATTATGCTTGTCTATGTAAAGTGGACGGCGAACATCTCAGTATTTTATGCATGGGGATTCTCTTGAACAAACACAAGCCAACCAGTTCCTGTTGAAGTATTAGTCTCGAAAACACTTGATGAAATAACGCTCTTTATACATAAGAATCAAAAATGCAATCTCAAATGCTTGCATATAACTGATCTCTCTCCCTCTCTCATACAGACTTTTCTCTGTCTGTATCAGAGACACTTGATACAATAGTAATTGTTTTGTCATGCTGTAGCACAATGTTTGGAGGAGCTGATTGATTTTTCGTTTTCACACTTCTGAGAGTATAACTTGCTTGTCTCCACTTTTCCCTGCCTTTCACAGAGGCTGAGTATTAAAAACCCTCCTTCAGCCATATTGCACAGTTAGGCTGAAAGAGAAACTCGCGAGCCTGCTTACATATTCACCCAGCGTTTGCGGAGTTAGGTGTGATGAATGGCGCCTCAGATGTACCACCTATCTGTGTTCACCCTGCACAACAGGGGAGCATTATCACTCTCTTCCTAGCTGGTCGAACACACTCCCCAGTTTGTTCCAAACATCGTTTTGCAAGCCAAACGCACCCTGTTCCATCACATTGTATTGTGGCTATCAGATAATGGGGCTTTTGTGTGAATGTGGTATTGGAATATCAAGGTGGATCATTACTCCTGGGTATTGATACACTTCAAACTGAGTCCTTTAGAAGTGGGAAACTTCAATAACTTGTTTTGGGAGACACTTTATGATAACAATCAGTTAAGTTTAATCCTCCTGTTAACAATTAAAAAATAGTTACATGAATAATTATACATTATGTAAGAGACCAGTAATTGTTACATTGCATGAAATCAATAAAACATTACTTCATGACGATCATCAACCTATAAAATATCAGAAATATGAGGTTTATCAACTCTGTCCGCTGAAGAAGGCCATGAGATGTGGTTGATATTTTAAAATTACAAAAGATAAATAAATAAAGGGTGAATAAATCACAGCCATTAGCTTGGTAATGAATATCAAAACCTCTCAAAACATTTTTTCAAATACATAAAAAAGGGGTAATGATGATTCTTTATGAATGCACTTAACCTTTTGAGTTTTTGTTGAAAATGGCTTCACTTCTCATTAGTCAGATTTCCATCCAAATTAAGCACACGTTTTAACCAAATTTCCCGATTAATGAGCAAAAGGACATGCAAATTAATACATGTTTCCATCCACCACTGCCATGTGAATATTAGGAGTAGAGTGCATCGAGAAATGGTTGGTTGCTATTAAACCATTGCAGAAGAAAAGGACACAACAAGATGACAGAATTAAAAATGGGCTCCAGTCAGAGCTCAAACAATAGAAAATTGTGTGAAAACAAGATGGAAATTTCTGTCTGTTACATGTATTCATTTGAAACACCATAGACTGTATATAAAGATGGACAACGCGTCCCAACTTCCTACCACTGTACAAAAGTGAAGCTAAAACATCCCAGGTTCGGGAGCTGGCATCTTGAGATTTTGATGTAATTTGGAGCCAGAGTCTGCGCAGCATCAAATAACTAATTAAACCCAAACTGTTAAAAATTAAGACTTGAACATACATAGGCATGATAAGAACTACCTAAAATGACAGAAACCTTCTGTGGGCAAATTTTATTTGACGTGTGCTTTGACTTTTTAGTTTGGCTCATGTCCCATCCACTTACATGAAGGGGGCGGGATTTATGATCTATACTGCAGCCAGCCACCAGGGGGCGATCAAGATGTTTTGGCGTCACTTTTGGGGGAGCTGTCATGTCGTCCATCTTTATATAGAGTCTATGCTCCACACAGAGCTGATGTTTTTGTCTGACAATATTTTTTTGTCCCTCCACTGTAAGCTTGAGTGACGTTTGAGTCACATGCTTCATGTACGTCACAATTTATTCGCTAAGTCCGTTATCATTGCAGCTTGTTAACACTTTTTGTTTTTTATCGATACAACAACTTTTCAACCGAAGCCAAGTGTAAGAATGTTTCTGCGATGTTTCGACATTTTGTTGAATTTCCACTCCAGTTAATTTATGTGCAAAAAAACAGGTAGATGTAATTCACATATTATTTGAAGTCCCACAGTTGGCACTGCAGTATGTGTAAAAATAATTATTGCAAATTCAATATTTTTCTTCTGACCTTGTATTGAAGGGATAACCCTTCCATTTGCCACAAACTGGGCTTGCACATTTAATGAATGTGACGATACTTATGTTTAGTCTCAATTAAAGACCAGAGAGGTCAAACTCCCATTCAGACCTCTTCTGGACAAACTGTAATAAAACTGCAACAACATGAATCTAATAGATTTATAGTATATGAAAATCCAGAGTATTCAATCATGTTTTACAGCTGGGGGCTTTTTGAGCAGTCAACAAGGGCCCAAAATGTAAGATTAGGGTCATCACCAAAAGTTGTTTTTTTTAAATAAAACCTTGAAAGTGTTTTACCATTTAACACTTACCATGCTGCTTGTCAATATTAAGAACAATCATATCATATCATCATAACAACATCTGTGGTGCACTACTTGTCCCCCCTACACTATAGTTAACTATTCTGTAACATTTTCTCCAGCTGCTTTAAGCAACAACTACAGAAACAGAATAATCCCGACATACTATGCATTGCATACCGGTGTCATACCCAGCTGTGGCACCCTGCAACAGTCTGAACTTTCGAAAGCCACATTTGCACTTTGATTTGTCCAGCAGACAGAGGACTTCCGACTGTATGCCAAAGGGGTCCTCAGATCATAAAAGACTGGCTGAAATATGATGAGTCTCTACCTAAAAAATTTACTGGTATTGATGCATAATTTAAGTCCGGGGGGTGCCGACGGATTTTTAAAGTCTCGATTTACTCCATATTTCTGTGGAGGAGTTGGATGTGTCCCTGCTGAATGGAGAAAAAGGAAATTCTGGTGAAAATGAGGGCAGCTAAAACACAGACTCACACTGACACATGCAGGTAAGACTGAGACAGGGCTCAGATGTATGTGTGTGAGTGCGTGTGTCCTGACTTAGGCTACTTTCGGGGACACATGTCAGTCTACAGACGAGTTACCCGGGGACAGCTTGTGCATTTGGGGAAAAAAGCCGTGTCCCCAATTCGTAAAAATGCAGATTTTTGGGTCAGAGGTTAAGGTTAGGTTTAGGCCAGAGTTCCCCCCAGCTCACCTCAGACCTATCTTGACTAAAAGGGCATTTGTCTCTGCCTGAGGCTGACCAGGACTTCCTGTAAGCGCCGTGTTGAATGTACAAACACCAAGTAACTAAAATCTGCCATTGTTTACATTTGTGCGCGCCTGTGCGTCAGATCGCTCTGTGCTCCTATTGGTCAAAGTCACGGAACACGTCATGGTAGGCAAAAAAAAAAAAAAAAATCAAACATGCTAGAGTTTCTGTTGGGACGTCAGGAGGCGTCCCAGATGCGTTTGTCGTCTACATTGACACACTACACCAGATAAAATGATCGATTGTCGCGCACAACACTCGTTGTCATTCCCGATCCTAGCTGACACCTTACAACGGCCGTATCGGGCTATAATCGGGCTGATATTGTGTAGTCTGAACCAGCCGTTAACCTGATGGGGAAGCAGAGGGTGGGTGCTGTGCTTCTGCGACAGCGCCGTGGGTCGGCAAGGTGTTATCAGTGGCACCCGCCGTATGAGTGCAGTGCAGATTGGCGGCGATCGGCTAGCCAGTGGGGGACACACATTGGGACTCACATGCACACGCTGCCGGACCTGCTATGTTGTAATCCGAGCTTCTCTGTACTTTGTTAACAGAGGGAGAGTGACTTCATTCTCTGCTCAGGTAGACATTACTCCTCTATATCTTTACATAGACAATAGTACTTTGCTGCTATATTAATGCTCTGGACATCTCTGGATAATCCCCAGAACATACTGTCAACAGTTTTCACTGGGACTATTTATTCCCAAGGAAAAGTTTGGCAGTGTGTAAGAAAGACTTCCCAGGCAGAGCAGGGGTCACCATAAAATTAATTGTACCACAGTTATTTGGTTATTAATAATTCTAATTTGACTTCTGCAACTGTTTGTTGGCAGTCTTTTGTCACTCTGTCACACACTGGGATGTCCTTGTTTACGCTCTGTTGCCGCATTATTTGGTCTCGAAGAAGGAGCACAGCTTTCACAGCCAAAGAAGGCTATTTACTTAAATGTTAATATAATAATCATAATAAGCAGCAGGGTATAGCTACAATAGATTCTATATATTGTGAAGCAGCAGAGCAGAAATCAGTGTTGGAAGTCTGAATAAATATCTGCTCAGGACAGAGCTTGTGCTCCAGACTCCCTGGATGTTTGTGTATGTGTCCCCAGTGGAGTGAGTTTTATCTGCTGAGCCTCAGCAGGCTGATTACGTCTACTCTAAACAAAGCCCACACTTCTTTCTTCTGTCCTACAAAAAGCCATCCCCGATAACAATACTCTTAACACTCAATGCAACACTTTTGTCACTGTTCTAAGAAGTAAAAAGATAAAGCTTTTTATTTTGTACATATGTATATATACAGTATATATATAATCACCTTCCTGGTGATCTTTTTTCCCCTGCTCTCTGTGGGGCTTTAAAAGGGCAATGTGTAAGAGCTGGCCAGCATTAAAGTTTAAAACATTCAAAAAAATGAGCTAGAGAGGAGGTTACAGTGTTGACGTTATGTCAAAGATCTCTATGTATTAGTGGCAAGAGGCAATAGTGAGTCACTGCAGTGTATGTATCAGTCCAACATGAGAGGACCAAGAAGTAGAGCTGCCCCGAGGGCTCAACAATGATACATCCATGATCCATGCACATTTTGATAAGTTGTTTATTGGATTAAAACCAAAGTGGCAGAAACGAGAAAACAACTTGTATTTTTGTTTTGTCCTCCCTGCCGGGAGAGACAGACCTTAAGTTAGAAGTTAGCTCGAAAATCGGCCAGCGGTGGAAACCCCAGCACCAGGGGGTCTGATCCAGGGGGACTTCCCCGACTCCCCAATCAGCAATCTTTCTGTTGCTGACATTTCAGAGGTTAGACCCAGCGCTCCCCCTAGCACGCTGTGACTCCTGGCGCTAGGGTTTGTGCTGGCTGAATTCGGTCCGTCTCCGAGAGACAAACGAGACGAAGGTGCGAGGGTCGTTTTCTCGTGTCTGACACTTCAATTTGCTGTTAATATTCATGAATTAATCCTCTAGTGCTACCACCGGGGCAAAATCTCCTTGTCCGCTATTCATGTAATGGCTCGAGCATCTCAGAAGTTGGTGTCACAGTCTGTCTCTCTGTCTCTCCTCTCCAGCCACATTCCCCATTCCCCAGGCCCCTTCATTGCCATTTTCCATCCATCCACCAGATACCCTCGACTATCCCTCCTTCCCTCCTCACCTGACTGTCCCAACCATCTACACACATGTTCCAAATCAGCCCTGCGGTACATATACCAGCCCCTTTTTCCTCTCATTCCTTGTCATGTGCCTCACGCCTTTGCTTTCTAGCATCTGTAATCTGTAGTCTGTTACCTGTTTCCTGCTCTACTGAGCGTTTTAGCATTTTTCAGCAAATAGGCCCTTTTCACAGCAGCCATTCTGACATGTAATTGCAGGGTAAACGCAGGTGTAATTAATAACATTAATGTCACAGCCATTCCAGTGAGCCAGAATGAACAATAGTAGGTGGACCAGGGCCATAATGATTAATGTTATTAATTACACCTGTGTTTACCCTGCAATGACATGTCAAAAATGGCTGCTGTGAAAAGAGCCTATTGTTTTGGGTTTTATGGTTTCAAAACTTTAATGTTTTTCTTCAGCCTTACTGTTCTTATCAACCTCGTTTCCAGTAGCAACAGGCAGCTGTTTTCAGTGAAAAAGGCTCTGATAAACCCCACTGTTTTCAGCTCAAAACAACAGATGGACACGTTAGACTCTAGCTGGTGAACATAGTGGAGCATTTAGCAGCTAAAGAGCCAAATATTGTTCTTAACAGCTAGTGGCGACCAGGCTAAAAGAAGAGTGAATATTGGTTTTAAATTCATCAGGATACTAATCTTGCTCTGTATCTGCTTGATGTGTAAATTTAAAACAGTTATCTAACATCAACAACTTTTTAAGGTGATAATATGTCAGTGCTGTGTTGTTGCACTGCCCCCAAGTGGCCAAAAAATCAATTACGGCAGGTTTAACAACAGGAAACAGACTACAGGCCAACAACATGTTGGGCTCCCCCTAAAGTAACAATATATATGGACGAACTAAACATAAATCTACAGGTCCCAACTTCCAAAAACAAGGTAACAAAGTGAACAATGCTGCTGAGGCTAGAGAACAGAGAGAGCTCATGGCTCCTTTATAAACAGTAGGAGGGCATTAATCAGACCAGACTACGTGCAAATGGAAAGGAAATTAGAATAAATGCTGCATCGGACCAGCGGGGAGGAGAACATATTATTCAGTGTGGTCAGCTAAAGACTATTAACCCCTTAACCCTGCTGGCAACAGGAATGTACAGTAGTTTGGCGATGTGGCCTACTCTAACACTATCAATAGCATCCGTTACAAGCAAAGCAGAGACAAACACTGACATAGTGGACAGGCTTGTATCAAATAGGTGAGACATTTATACTGATCACCCTTAGAGGAGAACCTCTATAAAGTCACTGCAAAATATTGCTCCTCTGTAAGACATGCTATTAGTGAGTTGAACCCAGTGGGCAACCTCCGGGTCTGTAAAGAGAAGCCAATGCTTAAGTGCCTTAAACCTGCATTCTTTCTAACAGCCAGCAGGGGGCGACTCCTCTGGTCGCAAAAAGAAGTCTGATTGAGAAACTATGAGAAAATGACCCTACTTCTCTCTTGATTTATTACCTCAGTAAACATTGTAAACATGAGTTTATGGTCTCAATCGCTAGTTCCAGGTCTTCTTCAAAACAGCATGATGTTCATTTAGTAAATTATGGTCCCATTTAGAGACAAATAGACCATAAAGCAGGGTATGCTTTAGGGCGTGGCTACCTTGTGATTGACAGGTCGCTACCACGGCGTTGTCCGGTCCGGGAGTTGTCTTTTTTTTTCGTCTTAGAACTTTTAACCCTTTCACAGTGTGTTTTCTGTTGATTGAAGTTAATTATAACCTTTTTGGTCGCTTAAAAATTTATTTTTCAGCATTCAATTGTACTTAGCTGTCATGTCACTACTGGTAGCAAAAAACAAGATGGCGACGGCCAAAAACCAAGATGGCGACGGCCAGGTACCAAGATGGCAATGGTCAACAACCAAGATGGCAACGGCCAAAATGCCGAACTCAAGGCTTCAAATCGGCAGCTGTATGAACGTCTCCACTTAAAGTTAAGAGCAAGTTATAACCTCACATTACCTTGCACAAAGAGGAATGGTCTTTATCAGGTCCATATCAAATTATACTTTTTTGGGCTGAAAATATCCCAGTGCTCAGTATTGAGGTTGGGTATTATTGAAATCAGCATCAGGGAAGAAAGACTTGAATCGGTGCATCCCTGCCATGCATTTAAAAAGTCTAACTGATCTTACCATTATGATGATGATGGGGTGTTGTGTTGTGAACACCCAATCAGAGGTTCAGCAGAGCATAACTGTACTTAATGTGAACACAAAATGAGTTTGGTTCAGTTAAAGAGGAGTGTAGTTTGTTTAAAAAAAGGCTACATCTGAAGGTAATTAAATCAGTGAGGCAGGTTGTTACCATGGGAAATGGCTCACGGGTAAAACAAACTCAAGGAACAGCCGAGGTGGTGACGAGTCACAGGAAAGCTGTGGAGGTATTTAATGATTTAGACGCTGTTGGATCGTAAAGGTGCAGAAGGTCTTTCAAGAACACAGCAGATAAATCCTCAAAAAACATTCCTTTTGAAGAACTGATTTCAGTAAAACAGTATTTTCAATTTTTTCACAAGGCAACACATGTAGTCATGATATTTTTAAAGCAGTACTATAGTTACTGGAATGAAGTGGTTTGGTGTGTGAAGAATTCACACCAGGGCTGGACTGGGACAAAAAATCCAATTTAAAACATCCGCGTATAAATGCTACCGTAAGAGTTAGTGACGGAGTAAAAAGCGAGAAGATCACTTATGGTGGATGGGTGGGGAGGTGGATGGGCCCAACAAACACCGGACTTTTAACCAGGAGACCCGTGTTCGAGAATGTTGTTTGTAAGTTATGTAAGTGACGTTTGTCATGTTTTTTTATTGATGTGTATTGTGATGTGTTTTCCTTAGTTGTTTCTGTACATGTTTTACTTAGTTTATGTACTTATTTTAAGCCCAACCTTGATGTTTTCCCTTACCTTAACTAAGTGGTTTTCTTACCTAAACATAACTGCGGACGTTTTCATGGCATACAAATGACATGCGAAAAGCGGTGTACAAATGACATGCGAAAAGGCTAACATGACACATGGAATGTCCGTGTTGGTATAGGCCTACCAACCATGCCACTACCTAAAAACACTAAAGCTGGATAATGAGTAAGAGAGAATCAAGGAAGATTAAGAGAGAGGCAACATGATAGATACCTTCAAAAAGCGGTGTTGCAAAATTGTATATTCCACTGTGAGGAACAGAGCTTTCCACAATAATATTGAGTAGATGGCAAATGGGAAGAAGTAGCCAGCTAGTGGGGTCCGAGGGCATGTCCCCCCCAGAGACAAACTTGGGCCATAAAAGCCCAAATTCGGTTCCTTTGGCACATTCTAATGCCACTATTCCACCAAATACACTGATCTTAATTATTGCATATTTTAATTGGTTTGCCTGCCTGATAGTATATGTAGTGAATTATTTTAATAATGAAAATAATTGTATCTCCCAATGAGTGCCCTGCAGAAAATGTTGGGGAACCTGCACTGTCATCAAGATGCTGACAACGGTGTTTTGCAAAGGCTAAAGAGGATGTCCCCTGTCTGTGCAATCAATACAATGCAAAGTGTTTTGTCATCAATTATTTTGCAAATATTTGTCAAGCACTGAAGACGAGTCTCCGCTCTCTACTCGGCAGGGCACAACCTCTTATCTGAGCGCTCACACACATTTGTATCGAGTATGTGGGGGGCAGGACTGATGCAGACAGATGTTGCTGCAATCCATTGCAAGCGATGGATTGCATTCATAATCGATATTCTGAGTCGGTATTTCCGACTTTCAATCTAAATGCGTCCAACTGCACAAAGCGCCATTAGCGAATAGAAACGCATATTAAGTAACCATCTTTAAATGAACAACTAGGGAGTCCCGTGGGGGAAATATTTCTGAAAAATCTAATTTATCTCATTTCTGATAATTTAAGGATCTGTGGGAACCCTGTTAAAAGAGACCAGAGGAGTAGACTAGTACCGCAAGCTTGCAAAAACTTCTATCAAGCAGAAATCAACTGAATGAAAATGGAAATAGCAGCTACGACATTGTTACAGCACGTTTCACAACACAAACAATAAATAAAGTAAAAACTGATGAAAAGGTAATTCCCTGTGTGAGCGCGCCATGTTGCTGTGACGTCAGGTGTGTTTATGTCGGCGAATTTGGGCTAGATTCATTTCTGACTTGGAATTGCCAAAAAGCACGTCGGCCCCCCAGGAAAGCGCCCGGCGTGCCAGATTCAAACGGTGGAGTTTAAAGCCGATTCAGCAGATTGGGGTTGATCGATGCATCCCTCGATCCGTGTAGAAACATATACAAATGACTTCATTTTGTGTCATAAGTGTGAATTTATACATACATAAAATACTAACGTATATACTGTGTGTCACTCTCTGGGTATTTTCTGTACAAGTGAGTTGGCCAGGTTGCAGTGTTGATTAATTTACTTCTGCTGAAACAATCTAAATGTAAATTGGACCTCTCTATCTGTGTCTCCCAGACTATTATGAGAAGAGAATTTAAATGACCCGGTTGCTTTTCATCCATTCTGACGCAAAGTTGAAATTTACAGAGAAACGACTTCTGTGTAAACAAAAAGAAATTATGTATAGCAAAGGGGGGGGGATACTCTGTTGGAGACTTTTAAAGTTTAGTCAGGATGGTGGTACATAGTAAGCATTTGGAAATAGTTTGAGTAAGAACTGTTACAGGATCAGCTGTTTCAGAAAACACAGACTGCCATGCCATCTGCTGAGGATAGTCATGGTTTTCCAAAAGATTTCTTCTTGCACCTTTACATTTTACCCCACAATTGGTACATTTCCAGGTATTCTCTCTTACATTAGTATAGTGTGGAATGTAATGAACATTGCACCTTCTAGTGGCCTGGGTTTTAGGCTCAGACGAATCCAGGCTGTAAGCAGAAGTAGATTATTACCATTATGAAATTGTCATGATTCAATTGCATTTAAATAGCATGCTAACCAAGGGCTGCTTAAGACATAGCTATCTGTTACACAGGGTTATAGGTGTCATCCTGCATATCTCTTGCTAGTTTGGTACCACATTCCCTGGCACAAAATTCCACCTTGACAGTATTAGTAGAGGAGCTAAGGCCTCTAAAAGTTGACATACTCCTACCCAAGGTAGAACAAAGCACAACCATGTTTTGTCATAACTTTGACTTTAGTTTTTGAAATGATGGTTGTATAAAAATTAGGACTGTCAAAGTTAATGCAATAATAACACGTTCACTTTTTTATTTAATGCCACTAAACGCATTAACGCAATCGATCTTTTGGAGGTTGCAGTGGGCTCAGTTTTAAAGCTAGAGTGAAGATACTCACATCATATGAAACTACAAAAACTTAAGGAATTAATTGGTACCAACCATGCCATACTACTTTACGCGAAGGAGGCTAAATAATGCTCCAAACTTACACAACATTTTGGGGGGGAAAAACTCATGGCCATTTTCACAGGGGTCCCTTGACCTCTGACCTCAAGATATGTGAATGAAAATGGGTTTTATGGGTACCCACGAGTCTCCCCTTTACAGACATGTCCACTTTATGATAATCACATGCAGTTTGGGGCAAGTCATAGTTAAGTCAGCACACTGACACACTGACAGCTGACAGCCACGTTAACCAACATGTTTCAGTAGGAGACCCTCCATATGTTGTTAGAGGGGTAATAATGCAGTTAGCGGGGGGGCTACTGAGTGCTGACTGAAACTCATTTGGATTTACTTTCAATTTCAGCTGTCACTGCCTGAAACCAGACACCTGACCTCTTTCCCTCCATTCATCTTCTCCATGCGTTTACATTGCATGTTCCCTCCTCACTTCCTCTTTGTGTCTTCTCAATCCTACTCTTCATCACCCCTCCCACTGCAAAATCTGGTTTTAGGTTAGGATTGGGGTTAGGATTGCATCAGAAATGGTTTAAATCAATGTAAACCTCCAGAGAATTGATGTAAGTCAATGAAATGTCCCGAAATATGACTTAAACCGACATTTTCCACGTGTATAAGAATACATATGACCTTTGTAAAGGGGGCTCAGGTCTCAGCGCTTCGCAAATGTCGAGCATATCAAACATGCACATTAAGACACACGCCAGGACCGATTCATTGACATTTCCTCTTTTTAAATTGACTAATGCATAAAGAAAGAAGAATGAAAATTAATTCTTACTCTTTCACTTTAAGTCATGTAGCAGTTACAAAGGTTGACGTATAATCTCTAGAGATCTCCATTAGGAACGTCCACATTTCCTTTCCTTGTTTTCTTATTAGGGCTGTCAATGGATTTAAATATTCGATCGCGATTAATCGCATGATTGTCCATGATTAATAGCGATTAATCGCAAATTAATCACACATTTTTTATCTGTTCAAAATGTACCTTAAAGGGAGATTTGTCAAGAATACAATACTCCAGAAACCCTCACAAGTGCTGCATTTAGCATAAATGCTTTTGCTGTTTTGCTCCTTCAATAACCTTGTAAATGTTGAATTTGCACATTGGTTTAATTTCCTCATTTTATTTTTATTTAAGACATTATTGTAACTTGCACTCTTTGCTAATGTATATGTTATGCCACACTATTGTTATTCTATGTTTATATTTTCTATGTTAGTTGTAGTAGACTGGTATATGTATACTGTATTCTAATATATTCTTTATAGTGTGTATACTATAGATTTGTGTTTCTAGTGTTGATATGTATATTTACTGTGTATTTACTGAACCTGTGCATTGCCTGGACAACCTGCTGCTGTAACACAAGCATTTTACCAATTTGGGATCAATAAAATCAAGTAGTCCTCTTACACTGTTCATTTTGGGTCTTTTCATACGTAACATATGTTAAAAAATTTTTAAAACTATGGTAATTAAATTTTTTTTTTTAGCTTTACCCCCATGATACTTTACATTGTGGTAACCCGTCTTCTGATGGGCTACCTGAGGCTCAAACTGCCAAAAATGAGCCAACGAGAGGCAAGGCAGGACGAGAATTTCATCTGGCCTTGAAGCTCTTCTGAAAACCATATGCCCTGCGGCCACAGTTTCCTTGATTTCCCGTCCACACTTCCCCAGATGATTTCGCCGTTTTCTCCTCTGCCTTTTTCCTGTCAGTAACTTTTTTAGACACCAGTGTCTTTTACTGGGCATCAAGTGAAAACGCTGCGCACATAACAAGTGGTGGGTTCGATTTTGAACCTGGTATGAACCGATGGAAAACTGGGCTATTTATGACGATAGGTCGACACCGGGCGCAGCTGCGCCATGTTCCGGCGCTCTAGGCAGTGCTTGTGATTCCACCAGACGTGCCGCAGCGTGTTTCAGAGGTGCCCCAGACTCCCAAAAGTCACTCTCCCTCTGACCGATTCGTTGGAATTCGAGAGTGATTGACAGCCGGCTTTCATAGATGGCAGCTGGACAGCAGACCTCGGATCAGCTCTTACTGCTTGTTTTCCTCCGGTCTGTAAAATCTTGCAGATGCCGTTAGGAGCACCGGAGGACACCGGAGGACACCGGAGGACACAGAGGCACATGATTTTTTTCAGGTTGCCTGTTTCATGTGCTACTGGCATGATATAGCGACCGTTTTATAAAAATATATTTTTTTAATCATATTTGCTGCAATATCGCCTACTTAAGCTTTAACTGTAACTTTCCAAAAATAATAATAATCTTTTTTTTTCTTCAGATGGCATTAATTGCATATCTAATGTTTTGAGAAGATAAACTTTAACATTTTGCTATGATGGTTGTTTCTTTCAGCAGTGTAGTCTCTGCATGTTAAATATGCTGGTAAGATGAAGGTTAAAACTTTTATATTATTCAGACTACACAACTGAAATGTCTTCTTCAAAAAACAACTACAGTTACAGGTGCACTGTTAGTTGTGCTTATTTTTTAAATTCTCACTTATGTGATGAATATAATTGTAATAATATACGGTTCAAAATGTTTACCTTTTAATGAGTTCTTTACAGTCTATTGAACAAACTTTTGTCTGTATATACATTAAAACCTCCTTTTTTTTTTTTTATATTTTTATTTAAATTCACCGGTGCAGTGACCCAGATTCCCCACATGGATCAGTGGAGTTACTTTTATACCAAACCCCATTTGCCATTTTCCCTTTTTAACAGATGTGCCTATCATAACTACTGCTGTAGTTTTTAAAGGGAGCTGCTGATGAGAGGCCTCCTCCTCCTCTGACTGGGGACGTTTGACTCCGGTTTGCTGATAAATTGCAGCTGCTATTTGCTCCCCTCTCTGTGGGAAGAGACGATGAATTCACTTCATTAAAATTCCACCCAGGAAGATGACACCTTTTATTTAAGGTCTCCCATTCTCTCCCTCCCTCTCTCTCTCTCTTTCTGTCTTGCTCCCTCTCTCTGCTCTTTTTTTTTCTTTTTTACACAGGGGAGATTGATTTGAATTTTAATTTGCCAGCACAATGTCACAGTGTCTGTTTGTGAAATGAGGTCAAGGAGCTCAAGTTGTTTTACGGGATCAATACGGGGGGATGTAATGTGATAAAAGAAAAAATGCCTTGCCGATACTCCCGGGCCTTCATACGCAGCCTTCCTATGGAGATATTAGCAAAGCTATCACGCTGATATAACCAAGGTCTTGTCATTATTTGCCTCTTCTGTCAGTGGAAAGCCTCAGATCAAGCATATTTTATTCAGAGACTATGAGAGCAGCCTGTTTGGATGACTGAAGCACAGACAGAGATAGAGAGGGAATCCAGTGTGTTCGCATCCAGCAGCAGAAGCTCAACCTCTGGGACGTGTCTGTTGTGCGAGTTGTTGATTGAAACAGACATGCTCAGCTGAGCTTCAGAGAGCATCTGGTGGATCCACTTATTACTGACTTCATGAGGCTTTCAACTCCCGCTTGACCTGTGGTAATTCACACACACTCACATACAGTTGTGATAGTCGGTGTGCAATTCTCGATGGCTTCGTCTCTCATTAAATCAGATCCCAGCTCACTCTTGTTTCTATGCCGTCGCAGCACAAAGTTGTTGACAGGTTGCAATTACAAGGTACTCCACATTGCTTCTATCAGGTACGATTACACGTTTTATTGTTTCTATTGGACACACACAATTAGCATACACAGTTTTTGTGAAGCAGTCTGCAAAAGCTGACATACGTAGTTGAAATTAGGGCTGTCAATCGATTAAAATATTTAATCGTGATTAATGGCAAATTACTCAAACGTTTTATTTGTTCAAATTGTACCTTAAAGGGAGATTTGTCAAGTATTTAATACTCTTATCAACATGGTAGTGGGGAAATATGCTGCTTTATGCAAATGTATGTATATATTTATTATTGGAAATCAATTAGCAACACAAAACAATGACAAATATTGTCCAGAAATCCTCACAGGTACTGCATTTACCATAAGAAATATGCTGAAATCATAACATGGCAAACTGCAGCCCAACAGGCAACAACAGCTGTCAGTGTGTCAGTGTGCTGACTTGACTATGACTTGCCCCAAACTGCATGTGATTATCATAAAGCGGGCATGTCTGTAAAGGGGAGACTCGTGGGTACCCATAGAACCCATTTTCATTCACATATCTCGAGGTCAGAGGTCAATTTAGAACAAGTTTAGAGCGTTATTTAACCTCCTTAGCGACAGGCTAGTATGACATGGTTGGTACCAATGGATTCCTTAGATTTTTTTAGTTTCATATGATGCCAGTATCTTTTGCAATTTAAAAAATCGCAATACATATCAAATCGGCACCCAAGTATCATGATAGTATCGAATCGGGAGATAGGTGTATTGTCCCAGCCCTACTAGGTAACCGTCTAGAGTCAGTTTTGGACGTGTCAGTTTCCGCTTGTTACAAGCATAGTGTCCTTTCAAAATAAATGTCCGTGTTCACAGGAAACGTACAGTTTCTGTTCATTACATGCATACAGTTTATTTTCAAAATAAACTGCTAAGGTTTAGGAAAACATTGTGGTTTTGGTTAAAATAAGTGTTTGTTACGTAACTGGCGTTAAGTATGGAAGTTACGTAAAAGAAGTCCGCGTTGACTTGGTTTCACATGAGACAGGAACAGCGGTCTCCTGGGTGAAAGTCCTGTGTGGGAGTTAGTTGAAGGCCTGGTGCGTCTCATACAGACACTGAAGGCTGCCTCGTTATCAGATGCAAAAGTCATTTTTTTAAATATATGAACATGGTGTCCACATTAACAGCCTTAGTGTGGTTCCAAATATGCTCAATAATGTCGCCAATAACTTTCGTCTTTTCAGTGAAGGACGGGGCTAGACACGTTCACTTTCAGTAGCAAATGAATCCGTCCTTGTTTTCTTCCGCCGCAGCGCTCAATGGACTGAACTTTGATCTGAGAAATTGCAAGGCCCTCCGATGCCCAGCCAATCTCAGAGAAATATTACAAGCAGCAGATAAGGAGGGATGTTGCCTAGCAGCGCTGATTGCAAGGACAAAGATAGAGATTAATGCCAATTGTTTGATAAGAAGCTGTATAATGTACATGCTGTGGAATGCTCTTGTTGCCTGCTAGGTGTTATATAGCAGGCAAACTGGGTAGTGTGCTCCAAAATGGCACCCAATGCATACCTCGATACTTTCCAAAGATATATCGATTCAATGATCTACGATCCAATATCATCGATGCAAAGTGAAAATATTGGTACATATCGTCATCTTTAAGATACGCCTTTATTTTGAAATTCTTAACTGATTAAAAATAACATTTACACTTAAATATGAGTTACAGTATGTGTCACTTCATAAGTCTATTTTTATAATTTTTATTTAAAGAATAGATTGGATTTTTTTATATTTAAATGTCTGGAAAAAGCACAGTACGGAAGCCCTGAATGGCAAGCGAGATTTTTTTTTTTTTTTTTTCTGGTGATCCATTTTATAAGTCTGATCTAACTCTGTAGTCAAAATATGTATTACAACAAAAAAAAAAAAAAAAAACCCAAAATATATAATAATAATATATTTCCACACAGAGGCAAACAAATTTTTTTTTAAAAATCAGCCTAAATTTTTTTTTTCACTTGTTTTCACACAGAAAAAAAGTAACTTAGAAAAATCAGCCTGAAAAAAAATTACACGTTTCACAGAAAAAAAGGAACATAGAAAGATTATCTCGCTTGCCTTTCAAGGCTTCTGTATCCCAGTGATAAAATTGTCAACTCATAATTTAGTTGCTTTTTATGAGTTGATATTTAACTGTACCTTAGTAGCAACTGATTGTGTTAAATATAAATAAAATATGATATAGATCGATCTCATCACAAATCGTATCGCGGCAGACTTTTTGATATCAGCAAATATCATATTGTTGTCCAAAGAATCAATATAATATCTTATTGTGAAGAACCTTCTTTTTTTAAAGTAAATGTTTATTAATTGCTGCCAAGATTCACACAAAGTCAGTTTCAGACAAAGTCAAATTGCGTCTTTGAGAGCATTTCCAGAAGCTGCATTGTATTTGTATTTCTAGAAAGAAGCTGGAGGGGATTCACAGTCTTTTCAACACCGTCTTCTTGGTGCCACTATCTATGCTACTATTGTGTTTGCTAGGAGTAAAGTGAATATAACCAGAAATGACAGGGTGATGAAAAGGATGATGAGATGAAAATGAAACCAGCACTCATTAAAGAGAAAGCAGGGTAAAATCAAACTAAACACATAAATACTTTAGGAAACATTAAGCTCATTTTCTCCCAGCTCACTTCCTTTCCCCCCCCCCCCCGGTCTCCAGACTATACTGTATTCTAGGTGCTGTTTTGATGGGAAAACTTTACTTAGTTTGTGAGATGAAGAAAACTTTTCGTCTTCAGTTCTCAGCTGAGGTACGTCTCTCTCGGCTTGGATTGCAATCACTGAGCGATTGTCTGACAAGGTTATGATGTGAATACTAAGGACCAGCCTGTGCTTTTCATCATTTCTAACCTGGACGGAGATAGGCCACAAAACATCCCGGGGGCTGCTGTGTGATCTTCACAAACGATAAACAAGACCCAAAGCCCTGTTACAGTCCTGCTAGCAGACCCCTAGAGGCTGCAGTCTTCATTAGCCCACAATACAGAAGGGTTGGGCACAATGAACAACATACTGAGGACTTTGCTATTCTAAAAGTCTTCCCAGCTCATTTAAAAATGTGAGGTGTGTGCTGAAGCTGGTGCCCAATGAAAGGTCATGAGGTCACAACAATCAGAAGGTTCACTTTGGAGCATGACTGTGCTTAGTAAATTCCAAGGCTGTTAGATTATGAAATATCGTGTGTGCAAAATAGACAGTTTAACATGCAGGTGGAAAAGCACACTGAGTGCCCAGAATGGAAAGCATTAATCTGTTGGGTAAAGGTACTCAGTAATTTCCACATCAGTCTAATTATTTGATCTACATGTAGATATTTCTTGCATAGAGTTTAAAATTCTGACACATTTGCAGAAGCACGTCTTGCTGATCCAAACTGATGAGTTGATCCTCAGTGACATTGCTATACTCTTCACAACTTCTAAACATTCTTTCATCGTTTGAGACATCACATGAAAAAAATGATCCATTCAATTATCAAAATCTGTCAGACATGCATGTATATTCCATAAATGTCTATGACATGGTGGTACAACTTGTTTTAGAACTGAACTACTGCAGGTTTTTGTCATTGGTGCAGGGTTGATGTTGTTTCTTTGGCATAGTTGTCATTTTGTGGCAAATATTTCTGTTCACTATATATGACTTTACATGACTGATCAAAAGTGAATTTTCTGTTTACAGTGCATGTAACACATTGCTACACGAATAAGTTTACTGTACATCCAAATGTGCATATCCTGTTTCTGTGTATACAGTATTGTAGCTACTCCAGTATTGACTTTTCCCAGTAAACTTTAACCTACTGTTGAAATGGGAATCTAAAAAGCTCAGTGTGGTACACAACAGCATTCAGCTAGACAAATGTGACATTCTCGTATAGTACAGTAAGCAGTCAGTGTCAACAAAACAGAGATTGTATCAGGCTTGTTTGTATGTTATACTGTTAATTTGACCTTCCCAATATGGTGGCAGCGCTGACGTATCACAGTCACAGACTGAAGCGGCCAATGCGGTATCTACATATCTGTATGGCATCCACAGGACTTCTCTTGCATAAATGCTTTCTGTGCCTACGTAACACCATGAACAACAATGTAAAAAAAAATGCTCAATACAAGCCAACATTGTATTTTAACAATGCACACATAGCAGCCCTCCTACATACATGCTTCACCTGACTTATCTCACATTTGCAGATGTATGCATGAAAAATGAATACACATCCCAACTCCAAAATGTTAAAAAATTCTCTAAATACTTGTTTAAATAAACTTAACATCACACATACAACAGAAATAAACAGTGTTTCATCCATTTGGAACAGGAGACACACAGTACTGTATATCAACATCTGTAGTTGAGTTTCCAATTACTTGGTCAGTAATCCTTCCATAATTCGTCTGTTCAAACTCTTTCCCATCCAGTTCCTGACCACTGCTTCAACTGGCCACTCATTTTTTATTCCCCCTCATCCTCCACTAATCCAACCATGCACTTTTGCATCCATTCATCTCTTAATCTATGCATCCAAGTCTTCCCAGTGTTCTCCCTGTCGGCACTGGTGTCATGAAGAGTTAACAGTATTCCCTTTGAATGCCACTCAGCCCCTTCCTTGTGCAGCAGCCATTGGAGATTATTAGGACCCTCATTAAAAGATGATGTAAGACCACTGGAAGGCCACAATCTGAGTTCCCTCTCTCTATATTTCTCTGTCTTGCCTTCAGACACTCTCTCAATCACACTTTTACACCCTTCCATCCTTTTTTATGCTCCCCATAATCTGTAACCGGAATACGCTAATGGCACAGGGACATTGTTGAAGTTTCATTAGTTCTAATATGACTGTGGTGGCAAGATAATATATTAAAAGTTACTACTGACACAAGATCTTTTCACGAGTCAGACATCAGCGAAGTGTTGAAAATGGTTCATTAACACATTTCAATCAAAATTTCAAGCTGTCACTGTCAGGTTGTGCTGCATTTCAAACAGTGCTAATTGAGCTGACTCATAACACATAATAAGCATTCAGGACAAAGAGGACTGTTAGCTGCTGACCTTGGCAGTGATTTCAGGGTCGCCCTGGCTGCTCTCCAAGAACTGGACCTAATCAATCACAGTCAGAACAGGCTCAATCACTTTCAAACTTTTTTTGTTTATTCAGTATTTGTTGTTCATATGTGACACAGAGACACAATACTAGATTTGTTGGCTTCCTTCAGCAGTTTATGTATCATTAGTGGTACTGTGATGGCTGCACCTGCTGCCACAGTTAGGTTTTCAATTATATACCACCATAATTCAAATGCAGCAAAGTGATCCAATCTTGTCCACCTTTTTCGACATCGCCGAGGCTGTCCTCCCTTTTGGGGGGAAAGAAACTCACTGTCGAGAGAAACTGATGAAAAGCTGTTGTGTGGCGGGTTAACCGAGGCTTTCACACTGAGATTTGAGGCACATACGAGACGTGAATATTCACTGTTAGTGTGGTAAATGGCTAAATGATGCTGGTGACAGTGACTAGCATGGCTAGCATGCTGTATGGATGTATAAAGAGAACTGGATACAGCGTTGGAGGCGGGGCCCCATTCATTCTTATGAGAGTTTCTCAGCGGCGCATGATAACAAAATGGCTCGACTTCCGAGTGAAAAAGTAACCGGCTCTTCCGGCAATCTTCCGCATCCATTGGGCCCATAGAGCAGGCGCAGTGGCACAGCTTGCTAACTCCGCCTCCCAGCCTTCGGTCCAGCCGCGATCTGGGTCTCATTCACGTGAACGGAGGGGGGGGAAATAACTCTGGATTTTACAACTTTTAGGACCTTATGATTTAAATAAGGGCTATTCAAGTGTTCGTACTGGGAAGTTGATTCACCTAAAAAAAAATGATCCGCTGAGTTACAGACGTCTCTTTCCCTATTTAAGTCTATGGGAAAAAGTCTTTTTGGGCCCAATGGCATCGCGTGACGGACACGTAAGTTGAAGTACCACCGTTTGGCCACTACAAAAATTGGCATCAACGACCGGCGCTCTTCCTGGGGACTTGGGCTGCCGCAGTAATACAGTCATACATTAACGCAGCATCAGACTGTCGTCTCCAACTGAATCTCAGCCTATAGATCAAACAGTTGGCTATTAAAAGTCTGGATAAGCAATATTCGGCCACTGTGTTGGACGGGGGGAAGACTGAAGGGACATGCCGGCGATCAACCTCAATTTATTAAGGTATCACGAGCGCACAGGTTCAAGCAAGATCGCAAAATAATTATTAGACATGTGTATAATACAAACGTTTGTATAACAAGACATGAATGCATACGAACTTGTCAAAATTACAATCCAAACATGCATCAAATTGCATTTAAGTCGATGGGATCTTTGGTTTTCTTTTCCCCAAAAAGGGGCGTGGCCTTGACTTTTTGCCAGCTAGTGGGCCCCCAGACAGCTAGATGTAATACTTAGCATGGGCCACTCTATTCCCTGGGCTAACACAATACCACTGCTCCCATTAAACACCATTTCCACTGGTCTGGCTTGTGCTCAGATGTTGCCCAGTTGTGTAGGAGCCCTCAGTACCAGAAGACATCAGTTAGAGGTCCCATCAGAGCTCAACTCGAACCTCTCCAGATCATTAGCAAACCCTCTGAACGCCTTGGGGCGGACATTGTTGGCCCTGGGGAAGACTACAGTAGCTTGAGCCCAGTAGATGAAGGACGCCAATGGAAGAATCACCCGGCGGTTCCTCGCTTTATGCAGCCTTTCCAGTTCACACTTCATCACATCCCTGGCAAGGACAACGCCACTGTAGACTGTCTCTCTCGCTGTCCCCGCAAGGATTCCGAAGGTGGGGGTGTGATGTCAGCACCAGCTGCCACACGACTGATTTTAATGATTGTTCCCCTTTGTGTTTAAAGGCTGTTAGGTCAGTTAAGTCTGTTCAGTTCTATTCAGTTATTATAGCCCAGTGGTTCTCAAACTTTTTTCTGTCATTCCTCCCTTTGGAGGAAGAAATATTTCCGTAAAAAAAAAAGTTTTTAAACGCAGTGAAACCTTTGTTTTTGAAAGGCTGATCGACTAAAAATATGGACTGAAGCAGAATATTTTGTTAGATAAAAACGTGTGAATTTTGGAAATAATTATAACCTGTCTCTTTTCAATAAATTTAGACTTTTGGACTGAGGCAATTAATGAGACAGATAGTCTGTATGTGTTTTAGAGAGAGGAGGGAAGAGAAGGTGGAAGGTAGGCTAAAGTTTCTTTTAGTTTTATAATAATTAGAATGTCAACGTTATGAATGAAGCTTTGAACTAATCGGTGCAGCTCTACTTCGTCATATTTTCTTTTGGTTATTGTCAGATGAGCACGTTGTCTCGTTCCTCTCCAAATCATCGTCTGTTTTTCTTTTTGTCTCTGTCAATTATTTGTCCATTCTGTAAACCTACAGACTGCCTGTCTGAATGAACATCATTGCTACCATGGAGGTATAAAGAGCTGACTTGTTTACTGTTGAAAAAGATACCGATGTCAAAACATTAATTGTGTATCACATTTCCCCTCCGGTCATGCGTGTCCCACCTGTCATGCCTCTGCGCCCCACAGTTTGAGAACCACAGTTATAGCCTGAGATTAGTTGACCTATTTATGGGAACTTCTGTTTGCTTATTTTGTATATTTTTGGATGAATAAAACCCTCTTTTTTGAAAATCCACCTGTGACTCCTTGTGCCTGCCAACACAGTCCCTCGCAGGTACATTACTCATTTGTCTCTTGAAATCTGATATCCAAACTAGACAACATTAAAGAAGCAAAATAACCAAAGGGAAAACTACTGATATGAGGATATTTCCATTGTTCTTCAGATTATTTGCTTCCACCTGGTTCACACCAAGACATTTTGAGTAGTTGCAAACACTTTCACTATATTGCCGAGATGGAAATCACAAATCACTTTGCTGATTTAAATCATTTCATTAAGTTCAAAGATTTGTAGTCATTGATTGCGTACTGTATTTCTAAGGTAAGCGGCTACATCGCTGTTCAAATGCACTTCAGTTTGTACGTCAGTAAGTGCAGGGCGTAATAAATACTGGGGATGGGGGGGACATGTTTCCCTCATTTTTTCCAAAATTCATGCGCTTAAAGGACCAGTGTGTAACATTTAGGGGGGATCTATTGGCAGAAATGGAATATAATATTAATAAGTATGTTTTCTTTTGTGTACAATCACCTGAAAATAAGAATTGTTGTGTTTTTGTTAGCTTAGAATGAGCCGTTTATATCTACATATGGAGCGGGTCCTCTTCGAGGAGTCCACCATGTTGCACCGCCATGTTTCTACAGTCGCCCTGAATGGCTTGGTAATAAGTTATAACGTTACTTGCTCCCCTCGCCGCCGCTCTCTCTCTCTTGCTTCACCACTCACATACACACACACTAC
Source organism: Adelosebastes latens (assembly GCA_916700685.1). Classification (NCBI taxonomy): domain Eukaryota; kingdom Metazoa; phylum Chordata; class Actinopteri; order Perciformes; family Sebastidae; genus Adelosebastes; species Adelosebastes latens. The sequence continues at coordinate 175,050 of CAKAKR010060673.1, forward strand.
GCACTGGCTCTGCTCCAAATGACCTACGTTACTCTTACAACAACTGGCTCTCGAGAGGGCCATTCGCGTTTACGCCCCGGCCACAAATTAAATAAAAAACAATAATTGAATCTATATTTTAATTTGCTCTTTATATTGTCCCAAAAAATGATAGAACTCAATCAAAGATATTATAGTAAATGTAGTAAGGATGCAAATACAACATGATATATCAGAAAAGATCAGGTATCAATAAACGAAAAAACATTATTTTAAATAAATTTACAATACAGGGCATGAATTTAGTATGCTGGCACACTTCCCAAGCTCCTTTTATATAATCGGCCCTTAGGCCTACTTGCTGCTTCGTAAATGTGATCGTGGTGACTTTGCACCTGACAAGCGAGTAAGATCCCTCTGGTGTAAAACCGCCTCTAACAAAGCTGTTAATCCTCAGCTATGACAACCATTACCATGCACTCTCTGCTGGCACTTGTTAAGGGGATTAGAGGAACCGATGTGATTGGCCGTTATTGAAGCGTTCCCCAATGCTGATACTGATTTACTCCTGACTGATTTACCCTCACGAGTGAAGATGTTGTGGTATGATGTGTAACAGGTGTGTGAGTGGGGATGCATGTAAATAGGTGAGTCCGCAGAGGTGATACGTCCACCAGGCACTAGGGTTGTGTATTGGCAAGAATCTGGTGATACAATACGTATCATGATACAGGGGTTACGATTCAATATAATGCGATATATTGCGATACTGTAAGCAAGGCGATATATTGTGATTTTAAAATCTAATTTTAGGAAAACTGTCATTGCCACAGCCGTGCCCTTGGGTTTCCTCTTGTCTCCATGTCCCCAGTATGTGTCTGTGTGTGGAGGGCCCAATTCCAAACCACCCCTTCCACCCTCTCCGTACCCACTTCCACTCTGTTTGCGCGTTCGCATGGAGGGTCCGCCATATTAAGTGCCATCCGAAACAAATTAGAGGGAAGTGGAAGTGGGTTATAAAACCCTCCAACAGTGAGCCTGCATCGATACCGACTTAACCAGCCGCCCTTACTGACGACGTGCAACGCCGTTGTGTGTTCGTCATGGAACACGCTCCAATGTCAGTTCCGTGTGACTACCGGTACAAACATTTACTCGTAAACTGCTCCAACTAAGATAGACATTTAATGTATTCTACTTTATTGCCATACAGACATTATCAACTTAAAGTCCAAAGGATCAAATATACTCTTTACAGTAGACATGTCCATATATACATATTACCCCTATCAGCTGCTATAACCCCATCATTTATTATATCTTCAAATGTGCAATACTGACTTAACAGTACAATAAATTAGTGCAATGATTCAGCTGTGCAAAAATCTGGTTTACTCTGGCATTAACACTGCTTTTATTTATACAGTACATTTAAACTAATATCCATATTTATTTATACTATTCTTGCATTTTTACACATTTAATATAATTTTCCCCCAGGGATCAATAAAGTATTTATGATTCTGATATATATTTATTTTCTTGCTGGAGAGATGGAAGTTCGTCCCAAAGCTTACCGCTGTATTTATACCCTCCACATTAAAGAAGGGTGCTTCATTGAGCTGCGAGTGTGACTACAAAAGGAGTTCACTCTGTCACAGAGTGGGAGGGTATAGGGGCCGGATTGGAATTGGGCCTAGGTGTGTGTGTCTCCTTGTCCTGCCGTCTACCTGGGCCCAGCTTACCTACTCACCTGCTGGCAGTCAACTCATCACCTCCCTCAGCTCACACACACACCTTACATTCCTGAGCTCCTCGTCTCTGCAGTATATCTACCCCGCCTCTTCACCCACTCATCACCAGATCGTTGTTTCAGCTACACCGGTAGAGCCACGTTTCAGGACTTCTAGTTCATTCCTGTGAGATTTGTGCTTGTTTTTGTATGCTCAGTCACTCACCGTTTCTCCTGTTTCACTCCTCATCTGCCTGCTTGCTTATCAGTCACCCTCCCAAACCCAACCACCCTTCGGAATTCGAAGTCAATTGTCAGCTTCACCCCCTATAGAAACACATTGTAAATAAAGATGTTGTTAAATCCCAGGCCCTGTTCAGACCTGACATTATTAACATGCGTCTCAGGTGATCTGATTACAAGTAGACAGTTCTAAGTAGATAATTTCACACCTGGCATTAGAATGCGTCCCCGCATGCGTCTCGAGTGACCACTTGTGATCAGATCACTTCCCCGCTCTGTATGCAAATAAACACATACATCAGGAGTTAAATACATTTCAAGTTAATCAGAGCACACAAGGCCAAATATGACCTTTTGCTGACAAGCAATAATGTAGCATTTAAAAGGCTATTTTTTTAAACAGAGTCTGGCGCTGTGCTCATTCCACATAAAACGCACCAGGGCTCATAACTTCCAGAAGACTTCATGTCTCCTGGTTAAAAGTCCTGTGTTTGTTGGATCCATCCAACTCCCCTACCGCCCACCATAAGCGGTCTTTCTCTCTTTTTATAGTACGTCACTAACTCTTACTGTAGCATTTATACGTGGATGCGTTTACATTGCAGTTAGTACAGGATACATGGCGTACAAATGACAATCACGAAAGGCATACTTATTGCACGCTAAATGCCATGTGCATTATAGTGACATTCATACGCCTTTTCGTGCGAACAGTCTGCAATGTCAGGGGAGTACGTGATGTTGAGGATGGGTAGCTCCAAGCACTTTGTATTCCTGAGGTGAGCATTTTCCTTTCTCAAGATTTCTGTTCTTCCATAATCTTCCAAACCTGTGACCTTTTTTAAGATTCATTTGCTGTCAGAGCAGGTAGGACTCATGAAGCCATAAAAAGGTCCGCCTGCTTTTAAATAACTGCCTCTGAAAATATGGAACTGTATGGAGATTAAGGAACAATGAAAAAAGAAACGATTCAGCTTAAGGTCTTATAATAATAATAATGTGTTGTTGGACAAAAATATGTATTCATGACTCTCTGTCCCTTATTTAACTGTGACATTTTGCTTCAGAGTGAATTTAAACAAACTTGGATGAAGTAAATTGTACAGAACTGAATAAAAACTCGATGGTATTTTTCTTCATTCTGCAGGACTATAAGATAACCTTGACTATGAAAGAAATTAAATAACATATTGAGACATATTGAGATCGCGGGTGATGTAGCAGGTTCAGGTTTTAGAGCTAGAGAAAAGTTACAGACATATGAAACTAGAAAAACCTAAGGAATCCACTGGTTCCAACCATGTCATGTTAGCTTGTCTGGACAGAGGCTAAATAACGCTACAATGTTAGGCTAAATTTTAGTGAGGATAAACTGGCATGGCCATTTTCATAGGGTTCCCTTGACCTCTGACCTCAAGATATGTGAATGAAAATGGGTTCTACAGGTACCCACGAGTCTCCCCTTTACAGACATGCCCACTTTATGACAATGCAGTATGAATGTGTTATTTTCGCATAGTCTAAGATAATGTGTTTGAATATTTCTGCATACTGGGGTCCCTAAAGAGTCTTGAAAATACACTGTATCACTGTAAAGCTGAGACTCTTGTGGATCCAATGAGCCTAACTGTACTCATGTGTGATGATGTAAGACCCCATAGGAGCCATTTCATTGTAGTTAGACCATTTTTTAAAAATCTAAAAATAAAATGACCTGCCTCATGAACCATCTGATCGCCGAAAAATGAAATTCATGCAGAAATCTCCAAATGTCAAAATTTTGATACCAAATCACACCATGGCTTTTCCTATGGTGTTCTTCAAGGTCTTGGTGTCTTAATGTGGTAATTTTTAGGGATTATTGATCATTTTTTATCAATTCTCCAGCGGTAAAAAAAAAAAAAGTTAAATTTAGCACCAAATCAGTGTAACAAATGGTATCAACCCAAAAATTGCTGTAACAACTTATGAGACAAAATAGAGCATGGGAATGACCATCATATACTTCTATCATAATGTTCTAAACCCAAATACACTTCAAATAAACTTCATTTTAATTATTTGTTTCTTTATTTCTCATTTATGACTAGAACAACTTGACACACAGTGCTGAGCTGCATCTCAAATTAATCTTCAGGTTCCTAGCTTTCTGATGATGTACACCACTTCTATGTGACATCTACTGTTGACCTGCTATCTCCCCCTAAAAAAAACCTCCGTACCCCCCTAAAAAAAGACAAAAACAGGTCTATTGTGGGTCTCAGAGGGTTAAAATAAATCTCGGAGAGCCATGGATGCTATTAAGACCTTATCAGACCTTGTGAAATCTGTTGCACATACAGTATATATATATTTTTTTACATGTTTTCTATATTTGTTACATACTATTGTCACAGACTTTTCTATATCAAGCCATTGCTTTTATTCCTGAAGGACGTTCACTGTCCTTGTTTTGTCTTGTTGTCCTTGTTTAAATCAAAAATATTACAGATTATTACTTGAAATCATAGAATAATTTCCGCATTACAGAACTGTATGACAATGCAGCAGCAGTGTGAGTCGATGCCGCGGCTGAAAAGTGAAAAAAGGACGCTGAGGGGGCATTTGGTGTGGCTTCATTGTCCTCTGTCTGTGAACCGAACAAAGAAAATAACACCTGATACGGCCCCCGTCTTATTCATAACGCTGCAAACAAACCATGATGCTAATATCAAAGGTGTATTATATATTTTTGCTTGCATGTGGTAGCTGCCTGCGCCGCGCTGCCTCTCAGCTGCTTTTGTGTATCCCCTGTTGTATTTGTTTTGTTACTTGGGAATACATTACATATTCACATTTCTGCGGCAAGAGAATCCTTTGAATATTAGCAAGGCAGGGAGCTGTCTGACTTGATCAAATATTGCCCTGCAGTCGTTTCTTTATACAAGCCGGGGTTTTATTTCAGATTCACACTGTGCTTTTTTTTTTCCAGAGAAAGGAGCAGAAAGAGAATATGTACTGTATATGTGTGTGTGTGTGTGTATGTGTGTGTGTGAGTGATAAGATTGTGTGCAAAGCATGAGTGAGTGCATGTTTGTACTTGAGCAGGGTGCAAATGGAGGCCCAGAACATCTTTCATCTGACTAATGCATAATTGATGGCCAGTGTGTGTGCAGTAATTACGGTACTGTATATGCCTGGAAAATGACTATTTGCCCCTCAGTCTAGAATCTGCTGGCTCAAACATTTACGTGTTTTTCAAATATCTGAGGAAGATATTGTTTTGGAACAGTCGGCCTAATAGATTATCAATCAGATATTAAGTTGCACAGTTTAACTGTTGCATTTCACGGTTTCTGCAGGATTACAGTACGACCAAAAATAGGTTGATATTTATTGTACATCATGATAATGATGTGTAGCCAGTTTTGCTTCTCTTTCTTGTCCCTATTTAATATGCATGCATGCATCCTTTCCTTCACACAAATTAGATAAGATCAAGTTGACATTCGCTAACAGAGCTTTGGTGATTTAGAGTAAGTTGAAGGGGTTGAATGTGTAAGATCTGACCAGGGCACCTATTATGATTTTGTGTTTTTTCTAGGGCTTTCAATCGATTAAAATATTCGCACGTTTGTCCATAATAAACATTTTTTATCTGAAAATCTGAAAATACAACTATGAACCTGAAAATAAGCATAATAGGTCCTCTTTAAAACAGTAAAAAAATTAATATTATTAGTGTTGAGAGGCGATAGTGAGTCACTGTAGCGTCCAGTCTTCCCTCAGTCCAACATGAGAGGACCAAGAAGTAGAGCTGCCCCGAGGGCTCGTCAGTCATGTTGAAGGTACAGGGTCCGTGTACGTTTTGATATGGAAAAAGGAACCTGGCAAAAAATAAATGAATAAATAAATAAATGAATTGATAAATACGTCAATGTCATTAAATGCAGCAAAAATATTAAAAAATAAATGTAGCCATTAATTAATTGATTTATACATTTTTAAATTAATTTATGTTTTTTAATTATTTTTCATTTTTTAATTTATTTTATATTTAAATGTATGTAATTATTTAGGCATTTATTTATTTATTTATTTCTGCATGATTTTCTCTTTGCATTTCGCCCCTTATGTATTTCCCCAAACATATATTTCTATATTCTTTTCTTTTAATAACTGATGACTCTAAATTTAGATTACATGGACCCGTAGTAGAGTTGAAATGCTGCCCCCTATTTCTTTGGAGCAGGAGCATTGCACCTGTAATGCAGCTGCCTGTTTTGAATTTGTCTAAGGAAGAAGAAAAAAAAAACAACTTAAAATATGACCTGTATGTGTGAAACAGTCGATCGAAGAGGGTCCTCTAAAATATGAATAACGTGTCATATCCATCCCAGTCCCAGTGGTGACAGCAGCTCTTTAGTTTCATGTATCTGGTCCAGTACAACACACCCTGATCTCTGTGGTCAGACTGTTGACACGTGGATACACATGCACTTCCCCGCAGCCTTGTGCAAATAAACACATCCAGTTTCCACTAATATTGACTAGCCAGCGGAGAACTAAGCAGGGCTTTATGGATGCCACTGGTTGGACTTGTGTACTGATGCGTGTGGCTGCTGTGTTATTTATGTGACCTCTTAGGAATCCCACTTGTTGAAGAATGAGTTCCCACAACCTCATATAACAATAGCAAGTTGACCCAGGCATGACTGATTTTATAATACGTAAGGGTTCTAATCTATTTGGTCAAGACATTTCCCTGGGATGAGTCTGGGGGAAGCTTAACGGTTTCCAGGAAAGTGGTACTGGGATAGAGTATCTGTGAGAAACATTAGTTAAAAACCATGCCAGGAAAATAAGGGGAGATACGAGAACATTTTCAAGAAAAGGGAGTAAGGGAAACATCAACATGCACAAGGGAAAAGGCATGAGATAATGAGAAGACCAGATGTGTTTTGTTTTTGGTTCGATTGGTATTTGTTGTTTGTATCTTCAAATGTGTCATATCCCTCAAATTTATACAACCTAGTCAATAAAGCATGATTATAAATAAAAGTATTAAAATTGTGTCATAAATAAAAAAATATATAAAAATGTGACATGTTTTAACATAAAATGTTCCTAAATAAACACAAAATATATTGATCCTTTTTTTAAATCTGCTCATTTTTATGAGGTCGAGTGCAAAAGCATTTTGGTAGTTTTCTTATGTTCCGCACATTAAAGCTTCGGTATAGGCAACATTTTTTCTGCATCATTGGGCAAAACTTCCATAATAACCTTTCAGCATATTGTAATTCAAGTGTTCTGAGAGAAAACTAGACTTCTGCACCTCCTCATGGCTCTGTTTTCAGGCTTTAGAAAATCTAGCCTGTGACGGGAGACTTTGGCCAATCATAGGTCATTTCAGAGATAGGGAGAGAGAGCGTTCCTATTGGCTGTGCTCCGGTCATGTGAGTGGTGCTTGGTATTCCCCAAGAGAACAGAATATGGATTTTCCTCCTGTCTGTGAAATCTTGCAGATGCCATTAGGAGCACCGGAAGACACAGAGGCGCATGTTTTTTTTTTTCCAGGTTATCAGGATATAGCAACCGTTTTATAAACATAACTTTTTTTAATCATATTTGCTCCAATCTCGCCTACTTCAGCTTTAATGTAACATAATCACGCAATCACGAGTGTACAACGCAATGATGTGAAAGACATCGATTGTAACAGGATCATGCTAACAACGATCTCCCATGGCCGCCCACAGGAGGTCCGTTTTTTTAAAGGATTAAGAGTAAAATCACCAAACTGTGTCTATGATTAAGTGAATATTTAAAATACCCAAGATATGTTTTAAGTGAACAGATCAAATACTGTACAGTCCTCAAGTATTAGAAGTATGTTATTTTCTGATTATGCACCTTGTTTGTTAACTCTCATGTTTTATTCACACAGATCAAACTGGTCATGCAGGATATCCTTTTGATTTTATAGTTTGATCATATACACTGACTTCCCTTTCATAATCTTCGATTTCAGCTTGCCCTGTAAATATCTGCCGGACGTCCCAGTCAGAAACCCCCTTCTCTTCAATCTAGCTATAGGAAAGCCATCCATTATCTGAATGTCTCTAGTTTGTGGCTGTGAAGTTTCATGAGGCTGTGATTATCGAGACGAGAAGGGGTTAGTTCCTAAACTTAAAAAAAGGTTCAGTGATTTGCATCCCAGAGCAATGTTTATTCAGTTTGACATTGTGGTTAAAGTAAAGAAACATAAAACATTAGATCGAGTTGTTTGCTTTCCTCATTTCTTTACTGTCTTCAAATTGTTCTTACCATTATCAACTTGTTATTACTAATAGCCTAGTATTATCCTATTTTGTATCTTTTTATGATTCTATTATTTTATTGTCTTCGCTCCTTGTGTCCCGTTTTTAATACCTGTGCTATTGATTTGTTTCTCTTGTGGAGCACTTTGAGCTGCATTTTACATTATGAAAGGTGGTATATAAATCAAGTTTATCATTATTACTACAACAAAGACACACTGCGTATCATGCGTTTTTTGTAATTTAAATGATATCATGATTATTTATTATGCAACAATTGGCAGCTGCGGCAGCAAAGCTCTGACTACTTGTACTACTGATATAACGGTTCTGGTTGGAGCCGCAGAGGCAGGGTTAGCCCTCTACCACAGTGACCAGCCCAGGGGGTGATGTATGTTGAGGGGAAGGGGCAGGGGCTGAGCCGTGGTTCACTGCGTCCAGCGTGTGCCGATGTGACAGACGATGCTTACCAGGAGAGCTGACCGGTTCCATCTGTAACATGTCAGAGCTGGAGCGCTGCACGTCCAAGAAACCTGGCTAAGTCTGGGCTCCCGGTCAGACCATGACCACCTCTGCCATTTAGTGCTGGGATGGCACGTGACAATGTTCCCTTCTGCTCACCAGCTGTCTTTTCTGAGGCCTCCTCAGGTGTGAGTTCCAGGAAAGGCCAATGGGAATATTTTCAACAATAGTGCTGATCAAAAGCCTTTACCCATCACCTGACTGGCAATCCTCTGAACCAATACCCAACCAGGTCCCATGGGTACAGGCCCTCCCATCCCAGCCTGGTTCTGGACCGACTCTTCTCATACATTGTTCGTATCTATACCTACGAGAAATATTGCACTGTAATTCTTATATCCCATGAAATCAATGCATATTAATCCACGCAATCGTGAACCAGGAAGCATAATGAGCAACAAGAGAGGAGGTTGGGGTGGATGGGTGGGTCAAAAAACACAGGACTTTTGCCCAGGAGACCGCTGTTTGTGTCTCGTGTGAAACCAGAAGTCAACGCTGCCCGATGCGAAATGTTAAATTATCCTATCAGAGGTCTTTTACATATATAAACAATATTTTGTCATGCCTAAAAAATCTACCAACAAAGTTTTAGTTTTTTTAAACTTTGAAAAAAGTAATAGCCTACTATCACAAAACTAAATTACAAGACATCACGACTACAAGCCTGCTTATATTCTTCATGGAAACAGGTAAGGCCATAAATTAAGCCAACTAAATAAATAACTGGCCTTACTGGTGCATTCAAAGCTAAATGTCTCGTTCAAACTCAACTCTGCAGCGAGTAACATTATCGACTCCGGCCCAAGCAGGAAAAGTTAACAGTGTTTTGTTGGTCCGTTCTGGGCTACTGTAGAAACATGGTGGCCAGCTCTGTGAATAGGACCCGCTCCCTATGTAGATATAAACGGCTCATTCTAAGGTGACGAAAACACAACAACTCTTATTTTCAGGTGTTTATACACTAAAGAAAACATACTTATTAATATTATACTCCATTTCTGACATTCCCCCTATATCCCCCTAATTATTACACACTGGTCACTTAAGTAACACCACTTCTGTAGTTATTTTAACCCAAATGTTGACTTATTCGTCACGTAACTTCCGTACTTAAATAACGATTGCATCTCTGTGTGTCTTGTGGATGTCGCATGGGCTGCCAAGGCCTTTGTTTTCCAGTCCTTGTATAACCAGAGAAAGCACCGTGTTGATGTTCTTGGAAGTCAATTGCGTACTTGGAAAAGGTTGGACCCTGCCCAGAGTTTTTGGAGAAAATTATTTCCATGTCTTCACATCCCCTGCAGCCCTCCAAATATATTATCACATTGATGGAACTCAAAATGAATCCAGTCATAGCAGATGATCCGTCTTATTTGAAATTGTGAACATGTACAGAATATTATTTGAGCCTCCTCCACTTTCTTTTTTAGCCATTCTGTCCTTTTCCCCTTCCTCTTTCATTTTCCTCTCACCTCCCATCTATTACTGCAGGCCTCTGACACAGACTATTTAAAGGCAACTAAAATATTTCTATCCCGCATTAAGGGTTCGTGCCTCAGACGGGTGGCCGTGATGTGGAGTCTTGTTAGTTCCTGACCCCTCGGGGCGTCTCTCACAGGTGGGAAGCCATCAACATGAATCTGCGGCGACAACAGCGACCATATAGCTGCATGCCTGCTTTCAATTTACATCTGCTCCCTGTTACTCTCTCCAAGCCCGGAAACATAATGAGCACAAACAACTCAGAGGAAAATGAGATAAATGAGGGCTATAATTGTGTTTGGAATTGCAATTACTGTTATCACAGCCTTTTGTCGCCGGGATTTAGTGTAGCCAGATGTGCTAATGGAAAAGACTGCCATTGTTTGAGTGGATTGGATCAACCCCACTCTGAGCTTCCAGCTCTATCGACGTGTAATTACAGATTTTTATTGACCAGCCACAGCTGGCACTAAGGAATAACAGGTAGTCTCAGACTTAGCGGTGCTCAGGTGACTCATGTAGCCTCCAGGTTAGTTCGCTGACTGCAGAGGCACGGAACAAGACAATAGGTGGGCACTAGGGGAGAGTCACTATTTTTTTTGCATTTTGCTTATTTACCCATAAAATGTTGAGCCTAGGACTATGAAATTTAACTTCAAACTTTGACAAGGTGACTACTCAATTTAATAGCATCCATAAACAAATTGTGCTGCATATAAAAAGCAATGAAAATGTCCTGCAATGTGCAATAACATTTGTTTTTGTCCCTGCACATATGTTAAGACCACAAAATCCTCAGATTATGAAACATAGTTCTTTGTTAAAGGGGCACTTCACTAATTTTACTCATTCAGTTCAGATTAGTTTTCTTGTCATGGTGAGAACTACTACACAGAGGGCAACCTCCGGGTCTGAGAAGTGAAGGCAATTCGTGAAGTGCCTTAAACGTGCATTCTTTCTATTAGCCAGCAGGGGGCGACTCCTCTGGTTGCAAATAGAAGTCTGATTGTATAGAAGTCTATGAGAGAATGAGCCTACTTCTCACTTGATTTATTACCTCAGTAAACATGGTTAACATGAGTTTATGGTCTCAATCGCTAGTTTCAAGTCTTTTTACATACAGCATGATGTTCATTTAGTTAATTATGGTCCCATTTATTCAAATAGACCATAGCTTTATGGTCTTAAGGTCTGAGGTTTTATAGGGTATGCTTTAGGGCGTGGCTACCTTGTGATTGACAGGTCGCTACCATGGCGTTGTCCAGTCTGGGTTGGTCACATGAAAATCTCTTATTCAGCGTTCGGTTGTAGCTCCACCCTCTCAGGTCACCTCTGGTTGCAAAAAACCAAGACGGCCAAAAAACAAAATGGCGACATCAAAAAACAGAGATGGTGACGGCCAAAAGCCAAAAATCAAGATGGCGACGGCCAAAAAAATGATGGCGACAGCCAACAAGAAAGATGGCTATGGCCAAAATGCCGAACTCGAGGCTTCAAAACACCAGTCCACAAACCAATGGGTGACATCTCAGTGACTACGTCCACTTTTTATGGTACATTGATAGGTATCGGCTATATTGTAATAATACATTATCTATAGTACTACAGCTGTAAAAACAACTGTATGAGCTTTCTAAAGTCTTAAATCCTTGATGATGTCACCAGGTTTATCTCAGATTGGGCTTGAGACTCATGGACATTTACTAGCCAGGGGGAGTCTTTGGGAATTAGCTATTGAGTTGCATTATGAGAATATTAATCAGAATTCCTTTCATCAATTTTCACCATTCTTTTAATAATCTTTCATACAAATCACAAGTTTATGAAAGCGCAATCCTAAATGTCTGCAGTATTCTGTTAATGAACCAAGTGTGTGAGCAAAGGACCAAATGATGAATGTTGGCTTTGTCTTCTCTGAACAGATAATCTTTTATATAACAATAAGCCAACAGCACAGACCAATCTGTTGTGTGTTCATTATAAACGGCTGTGTCCTTGCCATCCATCACTAACTTACTAAAGGTACCGACCCTCTTTACATCGCGTCTTACATCTCTACATTGTAAATGTAACATAGCAACAAAAGCATACTGTTAGTTAAAGCAACTGAGAGGCAGCGTCATTGTAATTACTATTAGATTAATGCAGAAGATAGATGGTCATCTAGCAAACAGGTCCTGCAACAACAGAGACACAGATTTCCTGCCCTGCTTCCAGGCTCAAATGTTTCACTAACCTTCATTCCATGTTTTTTTTCTTTCAATGAATGCATTAAGAGAGTTGTATGCAGTAAACAAGTAACACTTGCTGTAATTAAAACATATCAAGTGGCCAGTAAAGCATTCTCCCAAGATTGCAATTTTTAAAAAGACATCTGAAAAACTGTTGAAAGGACCACTCCAACTGCAAAACAAGGTCAGTTATTTCTTTTTTTAATATTTCTTTTTCAGTTTAATATTTGTAAAACCTTCCCTGTACCCAGACAAAATCTACGGGTTAGCCTGGTGGCCTCAGGGAAAGAGATACTAACATACATAAATACATGATTATTATACATGCTCAAAATGTCTCCATCAAGTTTTTTTGCCCCGTTCTGAGGCATTTAATATTAATATTTTCCTAGATAATGCAGCTGCACAGTGCACACTTCAAGTACATTGTTAATAAAAGCAATCAATGTATATGCTTGACAATTGTATAGCTCTGCATTGCATTAAGAAAAAAGTACTGTTCCTTGAGGTTCTTTATATTTTATGAAATAACAAACCCTCTCTGTAATATTTTTGGCCTTGTCTGTGTCCTTTAAAAGTGTCCTCCAGTGTTTCTTGCTTCAGTGCAGCCTTTTCCCGAGTTACCTGAATCGACTGTATTCTGCCGAGTATTTATTAACGTCATCCGAACATCTTGAACATCTAGCACGGATTACTAAATTACTCTTATCGGCGTTTTTGCCTGCGGTGCTTTTGTTGCACTTGCAGTGGTCTGGTTGTCGTCGTCTCTCCACCGCTGTCTGTCTGTCTGCTGTCCGCGGTGAAAAACCACACACCATAGATGACAGCAAAACGCAATAGAGTCTCACACTGAGCTGAAATGAAAGGAGAGCAGGTCGGGGCTGAGGCCCTGCTCACACACAGAGCTCAGTGGAGTGGAGAAGAGACAGACAGCAGACATGTGACAGCCGACGCAAAACAAAGGATCAGATCGGGCTCAATAAAGCCGATAACGATCAGTTAAAAAATGTCTTGATTGGCCCCGCTACCGATCTTTGAGATGGGATCAAGTCATCCATACTCAAAACCCAATTTGAGCCCCTTCAATTTAACAAAGATATAACGATGGTGATTGTGATGACACGCAACAACCACATTTCTCATGATGTCTTTATAGATGGCTTAAAGGCTTATGATGCATTTAAGAGCTAACAGTTACATAATCTATGTAGCTAATAGGGCTGGATATCGGTACTCGATACCTTTAAGGTATCGACCGAAATAACCGAGTACCAAATATCAAAACTTCTCCAGGCAAACAATACCTGAAATCGATTATTTTTTTGCATAGATCTAGAAAAAAAATTACTATTTGTATAGTTTTGCTCGCAGCCAATCACCACAAGCGTTCTTCGATTCAATGCAACATGTGATTGTCCCACTACAGCTGCAGCAACAACCCATACAGCCCAGCCCCTAGGAAGTGTGCCAGGCTTTGATGCAAATTTTTGTAGTGGCCAAACGGTGGAATTCCAACATCCGTGTCCGTCCCGGGATTCCATTGTACCCAAAAAGACTTTTTCCCAATTTTTTTTCAGGTAAATCAACTTTCCAGTATGAACACTTGAATAGCTCTTATTTAAATCATTAGGTCCTACAAGTTGTAAAATGCACTAATATCCGAATCCAGAGTTATTTCCCTTCCTCCGTTCATGTGAATGAGACCCAGACCAAGAGCTGGGAGGCGGAGTTAAAGGAAACGCTACTGCGCCTGCTCTATGGGCCCAATGGATGCGGAAGGTCGCCGGATGATTCGGGAACTTTATCACTTGGCAGTCGAGCCATTTTGGCGTCATGAGCCACTGAGCAACTCTCATAGGAATGAACGGGAGCCCGCCTACAACGCTGTATCCAATTATCTTAATACATCCATGATACAGCACACGGCTCTCAACATGGAGATATCTGAGCCAGCGGCTAGTACTTTAAGTACTTTATTGGTATCATAATGACATGAGTTCTATTAATTATGGAATTCGGTATATGCCAACTATTATGTTGTAACCTGGTTCCACGGTCTTTATCTTCTTTCCTCTGTGAAACACCACACTGACATGCAGTAAAATAGAGGTCAGACACTGTCTGTCTGAAGAGAGAACTCCAGTTATCCCCGACCCTGCTATCAATGTGCTGTGAGTGACTGAGTTTGAAATGTAGCTATTTCCTCTGAATATGATCTTGCTCTCTGAGTTGCAGGGATCACTACTGCTGTCATGCTGCTAAAGGTACACTATGTTCTCTGCTGGCCCTGCTACAACTATAACCGGCAAATGTATCTGGCCTCAAACTGTCTCCTTTACTTCTTTTAAAGTCTGGGTAAAGCAAAAAACAAAAATGTGTGTTCTGTGTTCCACAGAGAAATGTGTAATTAACTACCCAGCTAAATTTGGATGATTAAAAAAATCGACAAGTTACAAACTGTTCCTTTAAATATTTGTAAAACCTTCCCAGAACCCGCAGGCAAAATCTATAGGATGGCTCGGGGAAAGAGACACTGACGTACATAAATACATGCTCAAAATGTCTCAATCAAGTCCGAGTCATTTAATATTGAGTATCTGCCAATACCGAGTCCAGATCCAATACGTCTATTTTATAAGATAACACAGCTGCACAGTGCACACTTAAAGTACATTAAAGTTATTCAAATCAATCCAATATATATGCTTGACAATTGAATAGCTCTACATTGCATTAAGAAAAAAATACCTGCATCCAAATATTTATTTTTAAGTGTAAAATAACAAACCCTCTCTGTAATCTTTTTGGCCTCTCTCCCTTTAAAGGTGTCCTACAGTGTTTGTTGCTTCGTCGCAGCCTTTGCCTGAGTTATGTGAATCAACTGTATTGTGCTGAGTGTTTATTTTCGTCAACTGAACATCTAGCACGGATTACTAAATTACTCTCGTCGGCTTACTTTTGCCTGCAGTGCTTTTGTTGCACTTGCAGTGGTCTGGTGAGTGTGGTTGTCGTCGTTTCTCCACCGCTGTCTGTGCTGTCCGCAGTGAAACACCACGCACCATAGATGACAGCTGTTCACAATCGGAGAGAAGTTGGTGCTCCCTGCCGCCAAAGAGGTCATCTCTACCGTGATGGGGCGCAATCCCACACAGGTGCTGAAATCCATCCCACTCAGCAATGACACCTATGGCACGCAGGATAAATGAAATGGGCGCCGATACAGAGGAGCAGCTGTGTGTCATCCTGCGGGACTCTCCATTCAGCCTTCAGCTGGATTAGACAACAACAATGCTCTGCTGATTGCCTATGTCCGCTGTAAGGCCTCCAACAGTCAGGAGATGGCTGAGGATTTTTTGTTTTCCAAATACCTGGGAACGGACACCAAGGGCCAGACTATTTTAAATGCGCTTTATGCGTATCTATCGGAGAAATCACTAACATCCTGGCATGCGCCACTGATGGGGCGCCCCCTCCATGGTTGGCAGGTACCGTGGCTTTCACCGCTCTGCTGAAGAAGCAGGTTCCGCATATCCTCACAGTCCTAGTGGCCAAATCTAAAAGTCCACCTCTCCACGAGTCTCTCAATGTTGCAGTCAAGGCAATACACAAAATAAAAGCCCATGCCCTGAATGCCAGACTGTTCCGGCAGCTGTGTCAGGAAAACGATGAGACCTTTGTGCGTCTTCTTCTCCACACTGATGTCCGCCGCCTCTCAAGAGGAAACTGCCTTGCTCGTTTTTGTGAGCTGTTCGACAGCATCGTGGAGTTCCTGGAGGATGCTGATGCAGCTCTCGGGGGGGAAAAGGTGTCATTCAGCCGCTGCGACATCATGTACCTCGCAGAGTTTTTTGAAAAGACGAACAAAGTCACATTAAAGCTCCAAGGAAATGGTGGTACTCTGGTCCAATGCAAGGCGGTCATCCGGGTCTCACCTACAGGCTGGATCTGTACAGGGAGAGCATAGGCAGGAGGCAGTTTGCTCATTTTCTGCAGCTGACCAAGGTAATCTAGCTACTATTTTTTATAAACAACACTAAATACATATAATAGGCCCGCTATTATTATATTTTATTCCTATGAATACATTAAGGTTGTAGCCTACTGTTTATTATATTGACTTTGGCCTATATATTCATTATACATATAAAGAAACATTTATTAGTAGACTAATTAGCAATAAAATAACCAGTCCAAAATCAGATAGTCCAAAAATCTGCACCGAGAACAATTTGCTGGTTATACTCATTGCAGGTGTCTGAGGCTCTTACCGATGACCGCCTGCTCATTTACACACCATTTACACCTGAGGATGGTTAAGGCCGACATGGAGATCCATTTCAGCGACCTCCTGATCCCTGATGTTCCCATCTGGGTCGTGCAGCCCTTTCAGCGTTCCTTCAGCAATGACGAAGCCCAGGCAACTTTCCGCACCTCTGGCTGGGGCAGCAGGTCGGTCAAATATGCCCAGCGTTGCCCAGCTCTCTGGGTGAAGACCTGGCTACTTCTTGCTTTCTCAACAACATATCTCGTTGAGCAGGGATTCAGCCAGGTCCTCCACTTGCAGTCCAGGTACCGCAATCATTTGGACTTGATGGCCCCAGACGCACTACGGCTGAAACTAACTTATTTGCAAAAGTTAAGATAAATCCTTCTGCTTTTTTTTCCCAGTAGCCTCAAACGTTTTCCTCGGTTCCTTGGTAGGCTGCTCTTGTTTTCTGTTGGAAATATTGATAAGAATTGTTTGTCATTTCTGATTGGCTGCTGTTTGTGATAAATAATAAAATTTTGAATGTCACATTTCTAACTGTTGCATTTGGCATTTCTGATTGGCTGCTGTTTGAGATCAGTAACGAGACCTAATTAAAGTCTGAATGTCAAATTTCTAACCATTGGAACACTCGTAAATATTAATATTATATATTCTATTCACATGCTTTTTTTAATGATATAACACAGAATAATAATAAGAATATAAATAAATAATAAATCTACATAAGAATAATCAACATTAATATTTAGGAAGACAATTAGCCTACATTTTATTTGATAGGGAGCGGTAAGGGACCTGGATAATGGATAGGGGGGGCGCTAGCCCAAAAAAGAGAACCACTGATGTGTGTAATTCATGGCGCAATTCAAACTGGATCAAAACAATATTATCTCTCTCTGTTGACTACCGTACATATTTTTTCTGAAATAAGGTCCCATGGGGTCCACCGGAAGGGGCGGGACTTCGGCTCTCTATCGCGGATGAGGGCTAACGACACTTCTTGGCTATCTCACGGCCCGTTCGCACAACGTCAGGAGCACGTGGCGGCTGCGGAACCTGTTTTTTATTTTGGCATCCATGTTAACAGGTTAGAGCAACCATACACTGCCCAAGCAGCCATACTGCGCGACTCAGCTGCGTGTCAGTTTAGAGATTCGAGGTCTTGCCTATTTTTACCGCGAGCTGTGCGCGGTTCACTGCAGCAACAGCCAGTGAAAATGATTGTTTGACAGTATATTGACATCATACCAGCAACATTACTACAGTTTCAATGTCTGTATCTGTAGACTATATTACGGACTTGGAAAAAAAAGTATTTATTTAAAAAGATTTATGTTTAAATCAACACTTTCTGCTTTCATTTCAAAATAAAATCCCTCAAGTGGGGTTTTTTTGTGGACAGAATTCCTTCATTTGTTAACACAAAGCTTTTATTCTGAAATATTTGCATGACAGTGTTGTAGAAAATGCAGTGACTTGCACGGCTCCATGAATGAATAAAGTATAGGTTTTAATTGTGGATTATTACTATTATTTACAAATGAGCACACTTCTTAACCTTCATAACCTAAATTTAAATTAAATTTATAATGAAATGAAATGGCCATTATGAAAGGCAAACTATGTGGAAAGAAAGGGCTGGCAGAAACGCTGCCGGTGTGGACAACCCACACGAGGGACACGTAGAAGTTCAGCAAGGCAGCCGCCACGCGATGCTCACGCAGGCGGGCTGGACAGGCCATCACTGCTTCGTGCTACTTTTGCAGAATGCGCCCCAGAAACTTCCGCCGGCCGAGCCGGTTTAGCCCTGTGCCAATAGTGCTAAATGTTATCAGACCGAATTGATCAAATTTTGATAGTAAAACAAGTCATTTCGTGGAGGTCGTCAGTGACGCTCAAAACAATTTATCCACCATTTTTCAGCCACAACAGTAGTGCTGGAGTAAGCTACGGCGGAGCCTATGACGTAAGCACAAGTTTAACTAACTTGGTTGTCCTGGAGCATGCACGCAGCACATTCTCATGCCCACCCTGAATGACAGGCACACAGAGAGGGCCAGTGTGAGACAGATGGGTCCGAAGGCAGGTAAAAACTTCATGCATTTTTTGACAGCCCACTGGGATTTGTCCCAGTGTGCCAGATGGCACCACTGGCTGTGGTAAGTAAGTGTTGTAACTGGCAATTGACTGGGAGAACCATTAATGCCATGTGCTTATATATAGTGTTAGGGGAGGTGATATGCTAAGATGGCATCATATATTCATGATTTCAGGCCCGCCCACGAAAAATTCAGTACTACAAAGTTCACAGTCTTTTCACATGTTTTCAGCATTCATTAACATGTATAATGTCTTCAGAACGAATCTGATTTCACTTTACTCAGACTTTAAAAATATATACTTTAGTGTGGCATATAAATAATAATATTTGTAAGTAAGTTATAAAGCTGTACCATTGCTGCTGTGTAGTAACAACCTGGAGTCCAGTGGAGGCTAAAAAGTACGTAAACGCTGGTTACCCAACTCTCAAACCTGGAGTAGAGTTTACTCAGATCTATTGGGGGTGTTTATGGATTCGAGGGTCATTTCACAGCACGCTGTCCTACACTGTGTCTTGTAAGTTCTGGAATCGCTTGTTTGGTTCACCATGTGAGCACAGTGAAGCCATCGACCCACGACACGCTAGGTGGAGAAAAAAAAATAAAATAAAACCTCCGTGCAGCAGAGGCGCTGATTCTGAGGGGCGGATAGATTACACAGGATGACATTTGACAGTTTACGAAAATTGATGCATCATTAATAACGTGTTAAATAAAAGCCCACTAATAAAGGGCGAACACATGAGTAGAAAATTAAGCCTTTGCTGTATGTGCACCTGACATTTTCCTGATCCACATTGTTGAAGCTTAAATAGCAGTTTGAACCACGATAATGTGAGAGTTGTTGATGTTGCAGACATCACGGTATAATTAGATCATAATCCCCAATTGCTATAATTATCTCCATGTAAATTTCAAGTTTATGAGACAATTGTACACGCTTTTTTCTTTATTTCTTGTATACAGACTCAACTACTGTAATTCTAATAAATAATGTGGAAGCCAATAAGTTATGAAACGCGGTCCCTCCCACTAAGCAGAACAGGTGCTATAGGGCCCGGCCTTGGTTTCCCGAAAATCATTTTTTTAAATGTGCTCAGAAAATTAATTTA
Source organism: Adelosebastes latens (assembly GCA_916700685.1). Classification (NCBI taxonomy): domain Eukaryota; kingdom Metazoa; phylum Chordata; class Actinopteri; order Perciformes; family Sebastidae; genus Adelosebastes; species Adelosebastes latens. Next base: position 195,022 of record CAKAKR010060673.1, read on the forward strand.
TGACAAAATACATTGATCCTGATTATATTTGATTGGAAAATGTCTAGATTATAAATGTTAGAGCTCAAAACAGTCAGGTTGCTCTGCTTGGTTAGTGAATGGCGCCATAATAGTCCGTTTTTTGTTTCTATTTCACTGCTTGAGCCCTATTAAAGTAGGGTCAAAGGTTTTGCCCTTTTGGAAAAATTTCAAAAAATTTTGGGCACCCTGGACTTCTATCCCCCAAAAAGCACAACTAGACCACTCCGTCAACCATCATACCAAATTTGAAGTTCCTAAGTTAAATCATTTTTGAGACTGCTCCGGAAACGAAAGTGTCACACGCGAATGGACGGAAGGACGGACACGCGGAGCGCTATATACCCCTGACTATGCTGTCGCGGGGGTATAAAAACTTTTTTTTAATCATATTAAATCATTTAATCATTTTAATCATAAAAATTCCAATCTCGCCTACTGCTGCTTTAATTGATTTCCAATAATAAATATATACATCCATTTGCATAAAGCAGCACATTTGCCCACTCCCAATGTTGATAAGAGTATTAAATACTTGTCAAATCTCCCTTTAAAGGAACATTTTGAACAGATAAAAAATGTGTGATAAATTTGCGATCATTAGATAGTTGTCACATAGTGAGCTTTGAATCCTTGTATCCGTCATAATCTGCCCTTCTCTATTTTTCTCTTTTGTTTCATGTCATTCATTCATGTTTTGTTTCCTGTTTTATTTTGTTACTCACCTCTCCTCTCGTTTCAGATCACTGCACTTCCTGTCCTTGTGTGTGCCCTGATTAGTTCCACCTGTCCCTGGTTAGCCCTGCACTCACCTGTCACTTTTCCCCCAATTAGTGATCCTTTACAAATACCAGCCCAGTTCCTTTGTTCTTCTTCATCATTTGATGTCCACATTGTTACAAGATGTTTTTAATTTTTGTACGCTTTTAAATGGATAAGAACTGTCCCTTCAAACATACTGCATGGAATTCTACTGAAAAAAGAAGCATCATTAATGACGTTGTAAACTTTATGGATTAAGCGACATAAGTATTGTGTGTGTTGCAGAGTAGAGTCCTCCTAAACCAAAGTACCCAAACTCCCTGCCAAGAGCTGACCCATATCATTAAGGCGGCACCGGGAGGAAGGGGATTCTCCAGAGATCACAAACCCTCTCTGAAGCTGCCGGGGGGGTCGGCCATCCAGCTCCACTAACAGGGTGCCAGAGAGGACCTTTCTGGGTTTTTAATAGAGAGCCCCCTTTTACTCTGCACACACACACACACTCACACGCACATACACACCTCCATGATGAAAGCTTTTTGGGAGAACGTTTCATCTCAGTGTGCCTTCAGTGAGATAGGAAGAACAGGAGTACAAGTTTGAAGATATCTTTGTGTGTGGGGGTCTGTGTGAAGTGTGCGTGCGTCTGCGCTTAAATGTGAAGTGTTAGGGAGCGCGCTCGCGTGTGTCCGCGTGCGCGCTGACGGCCCTGAGCGAGCTCCTCACCAGAGTATAAGTTCCACACGCATTTCATTTCCTGCAGTCAGCATCAATTCAAACCCTCCTAGGAATTAACTCTATCTACCTGCTTGTCGTTTTCTCCTGTCGCTCCAGGTGCACCTCACACACGCTCGCACATTTGCACTCGACACATTTCTCCTTTTAAAGGTTTCCAGTCAGTCTGCAGACTGGAGGAAAGAGAAGTCATAGTGATGGATGGCGTGCAGAGCTGCCACACAACGCTATATACTATTAATGCATTATTGATTAATGTCTGTCACGGGCCTCCCGCTATAGAAGTACCTACACACACGTTACTGCCCAGCAACACATCTCCGTTGCTATCATTAGCAGCTGACACTAATTTGCCCCTGAAGGGTTACGTTAGTACCGTGTTAAAAATAGTTCCACCTACGTAGGGGTTTGGAGGCTGGTGTCAGTATTTGTAAGTTACAGCTGCTGATGCAGCTGAAAAATACTGCTGATATTTAGTAATATGAGCTGTATTTTTATAATAATTTCTCATGTAAATTTGTAATGCAGTATTTTGACAGTTGGTTGGTCTCTGTCAAACAGTCCAATGCAACAGAACCAGAGATTATCTTTTTTATTCCACTCAATCCCCTTCCTTGTCAAACATGGCGTCTGCATTACCCACAATGCAACCCCACCGCTGGTAGTTTTGTTTGGAGATTCGGATCAGTGGGCTACCTCCGGGGTCTGAGAAGTGAAGCCAATGCTGAAGTGCCTTAAACTTGCATTCTTTCTAACAGCCAGCAGGGGGCGACTCCTCTGGTTGCAAAAAAGAAGTCTGATTGTATAGAAGTCTATGAGAAAATGAGCCTACTTCTAACTTGATTTATTACCTCAGTAAACATTGTAAACATGAGTTTATGGTTTCAATTGCTAGTTTCAAGTCTTCACCAATACAGTATGATGTACATTTAGTAATTTATGGTCCCAAAACCAAGATGGTGACGGCCAAAATGCCGAACTCAAGGCTTCAAAACGGCAGTGCACAAACCGATGGGTGACATCACGATAACTACTGCTATGCTAGCAGCAGCTATTGTAGCATAGAGCCTCGAACGTGCAGCTGAGAGGAGGAGCACCCTACAGAGGTCTGGTGAACTCACTTCTTTCTAACTCCACACTGCAGATTTTTTTGTTTTGTTTTTAAACTGATAATATAAGATAGACTTTATTATCCCCAAGGAGAAATGTTGCTGGGCAAAATTGCTACACACAGCTGCAATCAACTTAAAACAATACATAGCCAACTAGGCGGTACAGTGGTACACTAAAGACACAGTAAAAAAAAAAGAGAAAAATCTTTTCCTGAAGCTAACTAAGTAATTTTTTGTCACATAACTTCCGTACTGAAGTTACACCACTTCCGGTGTTATTTTAACCCAAACCGCAATCTTTTCCTAAACCTAGGTAGTTTTATTTTGAAAAGACTGGAGCGGAAATTGACATGTGTGTTACGTGTTGTGAATAAGCACAAAAAATACATTGTTGAAAGTCATGCTGAGTTTCACGAAAAAAAGTGAAATTTGTGTCTATGTACAGAAATTAAATAGATTAAATTATGTGACTATTTCACAAACTGCCGTCAGAGTATGTTGCGCAATCCGTCGCATTTCTTCCCCCCCAAAGAGTAACTGGAACTGGGATCCTGATCAGTGCCAAAATTCAGGTCCAGGATAACGGTCTCAAAGTTGAGGGAGTGCAGTGGAAACAAAGAGGCAACAATAAGTGCATGTTAAGTTATAGGTAGTTAAGTTATTGTAGTGGAGAAGGCCTTTTGTGTCTTCTCACTCCACCATCAGGTCAAATCACCCATGACAATCTAAACTTTAACACAGCAGTAGCAGACCAGAAAACTCCCATGTGCCCCCTATAATGACTCACTCAGGTGTGGTTTCATGTCATTATGTCCCATCAAGTAAAACCATTCCAAGATGCCATATTTACAAATCATTACTTTGTAATTAATTATGTTAAAAAACACAGATGTTGATCATTAATTCACTGTCAGAAACTATAAGTATAAACAGGTTCTGTGTGCGGGCTCCACTGTTGGCGTCTTAAATCCACCGAGTGTGATAAAGTTGAAGAAGCTTGTTTATTTGTTTGTTAGATCATGAGGGACTTTATTGTTCAGAATCTGGAAAATTGTCATCGGCCTCCCCGCTCGCAACAAAGTAAATTAAACTCAACCCAATTAAGAACAGACATTAAAAACAAAGACATCAACAATATAACTTTAAAAGATGTGCACGCAATTATAGAAAACAATTAATTACAACCTACAGGGGGGCGGAGTGCACAGTTTAGTTGGAGATGGAGGCTGATAAGGGTCGCTGATCACTGATATGGGTGCTACCTTCATACATATGCTTCCATTAAATTTGCTGAGCACATTGGGATTCTGTAGACTTCATGGAATAAACTTTTGATTTTACAGCAAGGTAATAACCAGGATTTAATAAATACTGAAGATGCACCATAAATGTTGTATGTTTATATAAATAAATATAGAAAATTGTGTATTTCAGTCCATTTTGAGAGCGTAATCTGCATTTAGTGCAGAGCAGACGTCATAAATCCCCGTCATCAGGCCAATTCAGCTATTGAAGAACGCCTGATTAACACACTGTGATCAGTTAGATCTTAGTTCTGAAATTAACTTTTTTCACTGCCTGCCACTGTGGCAGGTAAGTATTTGCACTCAGAAATTTTATCTGCCACTTTTGAAATCTATGCGCTAAATGAAGGAATAACATTTTAGATCTGATGTAATTCAATGTTCGATATTTTACATAAAAAACATTATATACATGGTAAATTACAGTGTTCGAATTTCACCATAGCTTCCGGGGGAACCATGTTTTTTGGGGGTGGGAGGGTACTGTAGCCTGCACAGTACTGTACTTTGTTATTGCCATCTGTAGTGATTATTTGCATAAAAACACACAATTCAAAAAATTATGATTATTTAAATTGAATATTTAAAATCAGGTCATAATTCACACATATTTTCTATGTGAAAAAAAAGCATTTGGTCGAAAAACAAGATTTTGCACAGGGCCCCCAAAAAGTTAGGACCGGCCCTGTTAAGTCGGAGGAGCTGCTGGACAAGAGGCTCCTGTCATGGGGAGAAACAAGCATGTTGGTTCAGACAAAATTCATTCATTGCATTCTTGTTACCCAAAGGGGACGAAGAGAGGAGTAAGTAAGTAAATAAGTGGTTTACATTAGTAACATGATTTGAGCTGTGGTGGAGTTTTGACTCCTCATAGTTAACGTAACATTATCGTGAGTTCACTCACTGTAATTGCAAACGTCGGCTGCTGACTCGTTAGCGAGCGTTAACTATAACGTTACCGTTAACATCGATCAGTTTAACGTTAGCTAATTTGTTACGTTGATACTAGAAAGTTTGCGTGATTGACTTGGGAATAATTCCGGATCGGGTGCATACAGTATGTATGCGTGTGTGTTTATGTTGTCGCGGAGGTTTAATAATAACGGTGCACTACACAAAACGTGCAGTCAATGTAACAGGTATTTTTCTTTCAACTCTCGTCCCAAAATTAATTTTCATCCTCCCCGATCATATTTTTTTCGGCCCCGGGACAACAGGACGTCCTTAGCGTTTTCCCTGCCTGCCAAAGTGGCGGGTGGCCTGATGATTCTATCTGCCACTGCCAACACCTTACCCACATTTGGCGGGTGGCGGCTGCTAATTTCAGACCCTGCCTCTGATGCTCTCTGAGGACTGGAACCACTGACTTAGCAAAAATGCCAATGGTAAAAGCCATGTAGTTTCTGATTTTAAATGGGCCCACAGGGCACAGGCCCTATCACAGCCTGTGTGTGAAGTGACTGCTGTTGAGGTTTCTAATTCGAAATGAAAGGACTAAAAATCCCACTGAAACATTGAAAGGAATGGCAAAAACATTCTCTTTGATTTTGTCACAAGAAAGAAGCTGTTATCACATCTTTAACAAGAGTGCCGACTCAGTTAATGAAATGTGGGCCTTCCAAATCCGCTGAAAGACGTCCTTAAAGGGTAACTACTGTATTGTTCAACCTGGACCCTATTTTCCCATGTTATTGTGTCTCAGGGTGCTTTCACAAGCCAACATTTAGTCCGTTTTAATCAAACTCTGGTGCGGTTCAACCTCTGGTGGTGCGGCTGCAAATGCAGTAATCGTACTATGGTGCGGACCAAAACAACTGGTCCGAGACCGAGGTTTGCGAGGGATGGACTTGGACCGTTTCTGTCTGTGTGGGCATTTGCCGAGATGAACACAGGTAAACGACAGGTTAACGTGAGTGGGGAGAGGACCGACCTGGACTTCTGCAGAAGTCCAATGTTTGCTTGATATCTGGGCCGAAGAGAAAAAAAATAGGGACGTTTATAAAGTTAAAGTGATAAAAGTGGAGATAAACTGGAGGAGAAAGAATTTGTGCATCAGTGCCATATATCAAAGTCTTTGATTCCCTGCATAGAAGTGGCAGCTCTCGAGAAGAAGTACGCGCCCCTCAGCAACTTATTTTTTTTTTCATTTGGTCCGCTTTAATTTGTGCACTGTGAAACTGAACCAGACTAAATAGAAAACAAACCAAAGGTATCAATTCCACTCTGATTTCTACAACTGTAGATTCTGCGTTTTTTCACATTATACTCGATGAAATTACAGTTGAGTTCGACCAAAGCATGCTTTGTGATTGTTGGAAAGAGTAACGACGACGTTTTAGGTGAGTTTTCTTAGTTTGTTTCTGTCCAGTTTGAATGAAGTGTTTTACGATACTCCGCTACGTACAGCTGATCTCAACATAAAAAAAAATACACGTGGATGCTGGCGCAAGCTGAACAGAGAGTGGGGCGGAGGTCTGCGCTCTCCGAGTGCCATTCTAGTTGCAGAAAATAAGCTCTGTGGCAAACACACGTTTATGATACTTACACGTTTTGTTCAGCAAGATAATCTCCACAAAGTGTAAATGCAATCGGCAGAAGTAAAAAGATTAACGTTAGGCTACAAACTAACTAAACCACGGTCGAATGAGCGCGAGTAGACACAACGAGGCTGTAAAGGAGTACGAGTCGGCGTGATTACGTTTAGTATTCTCATTTAGCCACTTGTAAGCAACCATCTTTTTGAAGACGCATAAAGACTTCAAAATTCATGAGTGGGGTATTTATTGATGTATTTAATGTCGTAGAACAAAACATTAAAATCTCTTCAGCTTGTGTTAAAATTCGGACTCATTTCTGGGTTTTTGGACTCATTCCTGTAGCACGCTATAGCCTATAAGTAATTGTGAACAAAATCCAAACTATTACAATGACTGCCTCTTCAACAACCTGCTAACTAACCTTCGCGAAATAAATCCACAATGTTTGGAGGCTGAGGACAGGATGGGTTGCTGAATATGATTTGAAATATATTCAAAAAAAGTACGGACTGTACCCTCCACTCTCTCAGCACACTTGTAAACAACTTGAAAAAATTCAAATCTGCAAGGACCCCTGGAAATCCTGGACCCCACTGTGGGAGCTTCTGATACAGGCAACATCATCAGCTATGTGTTTGGTGGCACGCACACACCATACACACTCTGTGTCTCTCCCTGCTAGTGCCACAAACACACCACAATCCCATTTGATTTCTCCCTTCAGGAGAGGGGATAAATCAGCCGGTTTGAACCTGGCAGTGTTGGTCCACGAGTTTTCCCTCTTGTCCTGTTCTACTTCCAGCTCACAGTCTGTGTTCATAATGGAAACTCCAGCTAAAATGTATTCTGTCTCTCTGCATGCTCAAACACCCCAATGCTGATTCTGGGAAATGAAATGCCACCACTGAAGCGGCAAATTCTATGAAAAATGGAATTCCTTCAAATAGAAGCTAAAGCGTGTTCTGAGTTGACCTTTGACTTGAGGCACTTTGCTCTTTTCCACACTTCCGATTGAACAACAGTGTGTTCAGATCTTGAGAGGAGTTCGTATAAATCAATTCCTGCAGGTACTTTGAAAAGCAAAACAAAATGAATGCTAAAAATTAACATGGCCTATAATGTAAGCTTCACGCAGCTCTTAACTTATGTGTGTACCCCAGTGTTCATTTTCAGATTCCTTAGTTTTATTGTATTGCAAAGCTTAAAAAGGAAACGCACACAGCAACAAAAATATATATATTACATCTCATAGACTGTATATAACAAGTGGACGGTTTGTGAACTACGGTTTTGAAGCCTTGAGTTTGGCATTTTGGCCGTCGCCATCTTGTTTTTTTGTAGAAGTGACTGAAAGAAATTTTTACGTGACCAAACCAGACAACGCCGTGGTAGACACGCCCTAAGTCACCCCCTGCTTTATGGTCTGTTTGACTGTAAATGGGACCATAATTTACTAAATGGACATCATGCTGTATTGAAGAAGACTTGAAACTAGCGATTGAGACCATAAACTCATGTTTAGTATGTAAACATTCTAGTTCTAAAATGAAAGGAGATTCAGCAGTGGCATAGCGTATTTCTCGCCTCAGATGTTTTCAGGGGACCAACCAGGTGCATTCCATGATCGGGGACGTCACCCTTTGAACAGCCAGTTGACTGGAGCAGCGCATCTTCTAGTCAAAGAGTATAGAAGCAAAAAGACGAATCTCCGGTGTCAGCCGTTGCCACCATTTTGGAGTGAAAACGCTTATTATATTTATAATATTTTATTGTTTAACACAGGCCATTTTGGTCGAATATGACAATAGAATAGAAATAATTTTGTTTTACTTTTGTACGGCACTTTGTAGGCGGGCGTTTTACTGGAGTCCGGTAGTCGTTTTCAGTCCGTAATGGCGGAAGCATAGCTTTGCTGCTCGGCGCTGCAATGGAACGAACAATTTACTTTCACTTCTTGGCAATATACGTTCTTTGCCCGTGTCCTTGCCGCTGGATTTAACATTATAGACATGACCACTGACTATTTGTATAACTATTTAGTCACAAATTCACAGACTGACCGTACGGGGTCCAGACATATCCTCGGTTTTGGCCGAGTGTGGTTTTATTGTTTAGAGTAGTTTGAAGTGAATTTAAGGCTTCGGGCTGCCCCAGCAAAAATGGACTAGAGTGACACCGCTTTGACCCCTGGTGCTGGGGTTTGTACTGGCTGAATTTGAGTACATGGGAAATCAATAAACGCTGCCGGTGTAGTCCAGAATTGACTTTGATGCCGTCTCGTCATCGTCTCAGTCATGGCAAAAAAAATTGACAAACATGTTTAGTCATAGCTTTCATTGAAGAAGTGAACACTAATCCCATCTGAGTCAAATGCCATGTGGTTAAATTTTCAGTCACCACCTCATTCTTAGGTGTTCAAAGCTGTCAGTGTTATGATGCAATTAATTTTTACTGCACCACATTCTTATGAAAATACCTTGAAATAAACAGCTTTCTTCCTCTGGGATATTGAAAGGCAAGACATCAAAGGAGTGTGATGCACTGAAGGTGAGCGCACTCCTCGCATTAAATAATACAGCTATAAAGATCAAAATTTAATGCATCACCTACTCATCAGGACTCATTTGTGATTTAAAGCACTTCTCCAGGAATAAAAACAGCCTAATTTCAGGATGGAGATCATACCCAAATTGCTTGAAAAGTAGGTTTGAACTGATTTTTTTTGTGTGGCAGAACAAAGTTAAGATATTCCGGGTCTATTTTAATGTCTTTGAAATAATTAAGCCCATCAAATATGGAGGTTTATTGATGCAGAACTTTTTACCCTCCAAATCAGTGCCTATTTGATCTAACATAAAGGAGTTATCTTCCCTGCGCTGGCTTTGCTCACTTCTTACAGGGAATTTAACAAGTATATCAAACACATGAAACTCATCATCTCAACCGTTTCAGCCATGCTAATACTGTAGTAATCCAATTAGCAAAGTCATGTTTGTAGATTATGTGCACTCACTCTAGACTTTCAAGTCATGTTACACAGAAATGAAAGGAATGTAAAGATAATATCAACATTCTCATAATGTGATATTTTGGCCTCGCTAGTGTCTCTATGAAACACTGTGGGGATGTTTAATTATTCGGAGAACGCCATGCTCTAGTGTTGTCTTTTGTGTTAATCTTCAGGTTAACCCTTTGAGACCCACCATTGATCAGTTTTTGTACTTTTTACGGGGGTTCAGGGGGTCTAGCGGAAGTGGTGTAGATCATCTGAAAGCTGGGAACCTGAAGATTAATTTGAGATGTAGCTCGGCACTGTGTGTCAAGTTGTTCTAGTCATGAATCAGAAATAAACATGAATTAATTAATTAATTAAAATAAACTGTGAAAGTGTACATTATGATAGAAGTATATGATGGTCATCCCCATGCTCTACTCTGTTTCACAAATTGTTGCAGCAATTTTTGGGTTGATACTATTTGTTAAACAGATTTGGTGCTAAATTCAAGCATTTTTTACCACTTGAGAATTAATAAAAATGATCAATAATCCCTCAAAAATACCACATTAAGACACAAAGACCTTGAGGGACACTATAGAAAGAGCCATACTGTGATCTGGTTTTAAAAACTTTTGATATTTGGAGATTTCTGCAAGAATTAAATTTTTTCGGCGATTGGATGGCGAGCACTTCTGTTGTGGAAACTGCTCAGAAATCCCCTTATTGTCAGTCTATCTAGGAAAGCCATCCATCCTCTGAATGCCCTAGGTCTTTAGTTTGTGGCTGTAAAGTTTCATGAGGCTGTGATTATCCTAGAGGTCATCACAGGTAATTTCATACAGTGAGGTCAAATGTAAAAAAAATGCCACACACTGTCACTCCCAACTTGGTCAGTGGCTCTTTGCTTCAAACTATGACGCTCTAGGTACCCCTCTCGCGTCAGTTTTGGACGTGTCAGGGACGAAGGCCCTCTGATGAACATCATACAGTAGTAGTGTTTAGCAGCTCAGGAGTGTTTTCCAATGGACCGACTGTATTCTCATAATGACACATGACATTTCTATAACTAAATCTATGAGGGGAAATAACTGAATGTAATACATTCTTTTGCCAAATGTATTTTAGTAGCTTTGGGATGTCTTGTTGGAGCGAGTCAAAGGCATCATCAGCTTGTTCATCGACGCAGCGTTCGTGTCATCAGTATGCACGCCCCCCCGCCTCACACTCTGCCGTCAGGTGTAGCGTTTTCAAATGTATCACACTGTGTTTCAAGGTCTCATTCCATAATGTATGACCCCCCACCCTCCAGCACTGACTCGGCAGGTGTCTCAATATGTCGCATACACCTCGGCCTACTGCAAACAACACAGGGAAATGAACGCAATGCCTTCCACTGTTTTCATTTCATTTGCCTCACGCTGCTCTCCGGTGCATTATCAAACAGCCCACTCCCTCTTTGAATACATCTGAAATGCCTGTGTACCTCTGGATGACATACAGGGGAATGGAGATTCACAATGCGTGTGTCCGTGCCTGAGACATGTGTTGGTATTGATCTTTGAGAAAATTGGAAGAGAATCACTTTAAAGCAAAGAGTGCCTTTAACAAAAACTTGTCAGTTGGACTACTGTGGAGAGAGAAATATTGAAACTGAATCAAAGAAAGTCCCAATGTGAGCAGAGCCAGAAACATTTTATTTACTTTGCAACGACAAATTAACAAATTCAATATGACAACAATAAATGTGTTGCATTACGAGCTATATTGTTTTCATTAACTGTTTGAACGTCTCTATTACTGTTCTGTCCTTCACTTAGTAGCCAAGTTACACAAAATGCTGGCATCTTGGGACAAACACTTGTAATGCCACCTGTGAGGAGATGAGTTTTGAAGTGTGTGTGTGTGTGTGTGTGTGTGTGTGGGGGGGGGGGGGGGGGGG